>CAIGRT010176396.1:0-12100 GCA_903798405.1 Fraxinus platypoda
AATTTATTAATCAATCATACAACAAAAACAAATTATAAATCAAAATTAAGATCATGTTTGGCTAAGATTAAAATCCAATTAAAATTGAAAATATAGTCGTTATTAGGTCTCACTCGTCTAATAAAAGTCAATAATAACGACTAATTTTTTAATTTTAATCCGATTTTAATCTCTACCGAACATGCCCTTAATTCAAACTTACTTTATATTCAATTTTTTACAATTTTTATTTAAATAATTTCTAAAACTTACTTAGCGCTTGTTTGAGTCATATTTTGGGGAAAAAAGGTCAGTCTACAGGCATAGGAAATTGGTATAGAATTGGTACGGAAATTTGAAATGGACAACACATATTCAAAGATGGAAAAAATACACACACACACATGGATGCACAAGATGCTGCCACAGTACAATTTTTGTGAGTTATTCTCTGTACTTAGGAAATAACTCAAAAAAAGTGTTTTTGAATTGTGATTTTTGAAAAATGTGTAGTTAAAAAATAAGAAAAAAAAATTTAATTTACATGTAAATTTATTTTATTGGAAAATGAGTTATGAAAATGAGTATTTGATAAAATGTGGCTCAAACAAGGCCTTATAATTAAGCCACTATTATGTGTAGATTAAAATCTACTAAATTTTTTAATTTTGAGTAGATTTTAATTTAAGAATTTAGATCACTTGGAAAAAAAATTGATACTTTGAAAGCTCTCCATTAACAAATAGTTGGAGTTGATAACGAAAGCTTAACCACATCAATTACTATATCATACGAAAATTTTCTTATAAAATCTTTTGAAAATCTAACCATATTTAGTTTTTATTTTTGAAAATTGCACTGTTAGTCCTCAATCTATTGCTTGAATAACGAGTTGGTTGATAACTATTATTATAGCCGCACAATCAATCTTAGCGGCAGGTATTGTACCATTTTTTGTTTAATTTTCACGTAGTTCTTACACGTTCAACTTTATGAACTCTATTTTGTTTCCATGCCTATAGCTACGTATGCTTAAAAAATTGAAGTGAAGTATAATATAAAATGGATGATTCTTTTATGTGGTAGTGCATTGCACAATTCTCAATATTTAAAAAAATTAAGTTCGTTTTGAATTTTCGATTCTAAATAATAGAATCAAGAATTAAATCGAATCGTTCAAACTTTAGTTCGATGTTTTAATAAGAATTGGATCAAATTGAATTGAATTGAATTATTGAGTTTCAATTTGTCGTGGTACTTTTCCCTAAGAAAAACTCTCAGCAAAAGGGACAAGAACATGCAAAAAACCATCTGGCACCCTCCAAATTTCACGTGCACAACGTTAGCCGCACGCTCCGATGTTCTCGCGTGGTTATGGATACAAACTTCCAACGGAAAGCGACACTGCTTGATTTTATACGTACTTTCTACAAATATTTTCAGAAATCCCTTTCACTGTTACAGATACATGCACCGTTTCTCATGCTCATTCATTCTCTATTATACGCACAGTGACACAGAGAGAATATATGCATCCCTCTCTCTCTCTCTCTTCTCTTTGAGTTTTCTGATCAGTAATATTCCCATTATTTAAAAAGCAGAAGCTCAAGAAATGAAGGTTCTTATTCTTGATTATACACATGATGCAGTCTGCTTTTGATTCAGTTTTAGTTTCTTTCCCTTTATTGTTCTGATTCTCTCTTTAAAATGGCTTGTTTAGTTATTATTCAATTTAAAGAATGATTTTTTCTTTGGATCCACTATAAAATCTTGCATGATACCTTTTGGGTAGTTTTCATTTTTACATCCTTTATTTTAATTTCTTGAATTTTTGAAGGTTCAGAAATTGTATTCTCCCTATCGATGTTTAAATTCTGAAGATGTTTGCACCTCAGAATAAGGTTTTTTCAGTATATTTTCATCTGGTTTAGCTAGATGTTGCAATAATGGTTCAGTTCTGATTAAGATTTTTGTTCTTTTATTAGCCTCATTTCTCATATTTTATTTATTTATTTTACAGAAATTTATATTGAAGTTGGAATTACAAGAAGTGAAAGACAAGAGAAGGGCCCTGAAAACTGTTTCCACTCTCTCAGGTATGTGGAGATAATTATAGTTCTATTTTTGTTCACCCTTATTCCATTGGGTAAGAATTTTAATCGAACATTTGGGCTTATATGTGAAATATTGTGTATTAAATTAAAAACTATCAATTTTTGTTAAGCGCATTTAAAATTATCTAATAAGGTTTTGGTATTTTGGACTTTGAAGCATTCAATTAAAGTGTGGGTCTCAAAGATCAGGTATGTTCCTAATTTCATGATGGACCGAATTAGGCTAATGAGTCGTTAGCATATATATACGGTTATGGTCAACGGATCACACGTATCTGGTTCATTCTATCCTGACTCTCATCTTCAGAGAGAAATAAAGGAACAACGTGTTGATCTGAAAGATTAAAATCGCATGATTCATTCGTTACGATAGCTATGTCTAATTCAGGTACGCTTCGATTTACATATTCTAGATGGTCCAATATGAATGATTAATATGACGGTAAAGAATTTTCCCAACATGAAAGGACGTGTAGATCATATGGAAGGGAGTTTGCTTTTTCATGTGAGATACAATGGTTCGACTCCCTTCAACGACACTGCTCCTTTTAATTTTTAAACACGGAGAATAATAACTAAATATTAATTAATAAATTAATAATTGTACTAACCTTCAACAAAAGGAAGGGTAGCTTATATGGTAGAAAGGCCATTTTGACATAAAAGGAATGGGGGTTCAATTCCATGTACTTCCACTTTTTTGTTTATTTTTTCAATAAATAAATAATAACTAAACAATTATATATTATTAGTTTTCGTTTTTTAAATAATTTTTTTTAAAAATTTATTCACTCAATTTTTGAAATAATTTTTTTTAAAAATTTATTCACTCAAATTATTATTTCATAATATAAATACTTTTATTGTTAGGTTTTTTCAATTTATTTTATAAAATTCAAATTTGGATAATCTAAGTGCTGCAATTTATTATTATTTTAAGAGTTCGAAAAATAATTTTTCATTTGGAGTAAAAAATAATTCTAGTTCTAAAAGTCATTATTTTCAAAAGTTTGCATAACCTTCGTCTAAACTTGGAGTTTGTCTTTACCGTTTAATCACGTTTTGCGTATAAACTTATCTTGTCTCGCTTAAGTTCGTAAAATACTAAATTTGATCGTACATATATGATTGAAAAATATATTTTTTTTCTCATAATTTTGGGTTGTATGCAGAGTAATATGGCCACTCCCGCTCTCATTTTCAATTACTCCATACAATACCCTCATCCGAGTACCCAGAAATAGGGGTGGGCAAAATTAATTGGAACAAATTGAACCAAATGGGCTAGCCAGCTCGGTCTGGTTAAAAGAAAATATTGCAATTTCCGGTTGTTACAACCATGAACCGGACTGGTTCATTCTTCTCGCCTTTTCTTTTGTAACTGAAACAGAGTCAGCAATCCAAAATTTGTATTTCTGACTGGTTGGTGTAATGCAACTAATCAACTTATAAAAATGTTGTTTCAATCCTCTGCAACCCTAAATCATGAAGTAAAGTCGGAATACTTACCTTTTCTCTCGCTTGGTCTCTCCATCTTCACGGCCATGGTTCTATTATCTTTCAATTTCTCTTTTTTGGTATAGCTCACTCGAGGAATTTCTTTTCCACGACTTGACTGTGCATCTTTTTTCCTCTCCACATTTGTATCGTCGTCCGCTTAGATATTTTTTCTCGTGTTTTCTTGAAGTACTTTGCATGTAATTTACTCTAGTGTATCCAATATCAAATACTGTTTTGTTAACAAATTTTGTGTCTTTCTTTGGTAGGAATTGACGAAATTACAATCGATGTGAAGGGGAAGAAACTAATAATCATAGGAACGGTCGATCCCGTGAGTGTGGTAAGCAAGTTGCGCAAGAAAAATTGGCCAGCAGACATTATCTCTGTTGGACCAGCGAAGGAGCCACCGAAGAAAGAGGAGCCAAAGAAAGAAGAACCCAAGAAGGAGGAGCCGAAGAAAGAGGAAGCCAAGGAAGAACCAAAGAAAGACGACCCAAAAAAGGAAGAATCAAAGAAAGAAGAACCGAAGAAAGAAGAAGAGAAGAAGGCAGAGCCAGCACCGGCACCGGCACCAGCACCAGCCCCAGCTCTGGCACCAGCACCGGCATTGGCACTGGCACCAGAATCAGTGGTAGGCGCGGTTATGCCATATAGGCCATATTATCCTCCAATGCATACGCAGTACTACGCGCATCCCATCATGGACGAGAATCCAAATCCGTGTGCAATCTGCTAGTTGGTTTCCATAATGCATAAACCTTCTCTCTTCTTTTTGTTGGTGTTATGGACTGTATATATGACTATATATTCAGTGTTTTCTGTGATGTGTATAGGGACTAAATAAGGTTCTGTTCATCATTTTGTTGTTTTTCTTTCGTATCATTTCAACTTGGGTTCTTTCCTCTCTATTGTGCACGTTTGGCTAAGCTTAAAAAATTACTTATAACTGAATAATTTATTTTTTTTCTTTCAATTATATAACTATTTGTTGGTCAAAGTTGCAAATAAAAGTAATTTAAGTTGGAAAAAACGAGTGATTTGCGTATAAATATTTATCAATTAACATAATCAATTAAATAACATAAACATAACATTAAGAAATATAATTCGACTATAACATAAACACAAGAATTTAATAGTAACATGAACATAAAATATAAGTAGATAGAATTAGAAATGCAAGCCTTAAGGAGTCAAGTCAAGGATGCTGTTTTAAAGTCGTGTTGCCTCTGTGTAGGTATTTTCGGCACTATACGGCTCCAAGATAAAATCCATGTGACTTGCAGCCGGATTTCCTTATGTGGGCACGACCATAGGAGATAAATAACGAAATTATGTATTCAAATTGTATCTTAAGAGCTTGTTTGGGAAGGATTAAAATTCAATTAAAATTGAAAATATAGCCGTTATTGGGTCCCACTCGTCTAATAAAAGTCAACTCCAACGACTATATTTTCAATTTTAATCTGATTTTAATCCCTCCCAAACAAGCTCTATAATTAATATTCCAAAATAATATTATTCGCTCCTGAAGAGCATGAATTATAATTTTCAATATTTCAGAAGAACATTGACATATTGCTCTTGAAAAAGCAATAGTAAAATACAATATNAATCTGATTTTAATCCCTACCAAATAAGCTCTAAGTCGTTTCCAACCGTGAAATATTCTCCTTTATAAAGTCTCACCCCCACATTTTGATATTAAGATTTTTAATTTTGTATTAAGACCCTGTTTGAGCCACATTATTTTTTTCATTTTTATTCTTCTACTCATTTTAACCACACATTTTTCAATAAAATAATATTTTCCATCATATCAATAATTTTTCCTTCTTTTTCAACCATATATTCCACATCACATCAACAACGGTAAAAATGCATTATTTTTCAAAAAATGTGCACCAAACAAGGGCTAAATCTGCACTGTTCCAAGCCAACTTGATGACTATAGTATGTACTCATCTTGTGAACACATAATGCTAGAATTGGGCATAGGATGACTACAGCCTAGATAAACATGTCTATTGCATGATAAAATTATACATTGTAATTCATAACAAATTTAAATGTTTTTATGTTCCATAAAATTGTTTTAGATCTCTCAATAGAGTATTCTTGAGTAAACTCCTTAATGGTTGTGATTGTAACAACTACACATGTATTTAAGCAGCACCTTAGCACGTGTTAACGTCAAAATCCTAAAGATAGTTTACTCGTAGCAAAAGCCAAGCTTACGAGGTTTGTCCTTTTTAAAATTGATCAAATTAAGGTCACATGTTAGAGTTTTGATCTACTCACAGTTTTTGAATGAAACTCTTAGGAGTCTTTTTGACACATATTTCTTAAAGATTTGGGATCATGCTACACATTTTGAAAGATTTGAATCCTTTGTCGTAAAATCCATTTGTTTTAATTAGAGTATGTTCGAGTCTCATTTTTTTGTGCAGAATATATTTTAGAGTAATAGATTGATATAGAATGTGTAGTTAAAAATGAAAGAAAAGTTCTTGAATTATGTGTAATATTATTCAATTGAAAAATGTATGATTGAAAAGAAAAAGGGAGAAAAATATATTTAAAAAAAATGGGTATCGAACAAGGGCTTAGTTAATTGTTGAAGATATCATTTTGCCTTTTTTAGGATTTGTCAAATTATGATCTAACTTTTGACTTTTGGTTAACTAATGAATTTTTGGACAAAAACTATCTGGAGGTCTTTCTATCGTACATTTATTAAAAGCTTGGGATCACATTGCATTTTTGAAAGATTTGGGACATTTGCTGCAAATTTTCCTTGTTTAGTTAATTAAGCCCATGTTTAATTTAAATTATTTTCAAAATACATTTTTTCTCTTATTTTTTACTACACATTCTTCATTAAAATAATATAACACGCAAACTCAAAATTTTTTCTTATTTTTTAACAACACGTTCTCCATCAATCTACTATTTCAAAATACATTCTTACTATAAAATGGGAAACATACATGCTCTAAATGTTAAAAGATTATTTTGCCCTTTTTAAAATTAACCAAATTATGACCAAATGCTTGAATTTTTGTCAATGAATGGATTTTGGACAACTATCCAGAGGTCCTCCTATCGCGCTGCACTTGTTTTGAAAGTTTGGAACTTCTCTTGCAGATTAAACATAGTGTTGAATAATGATTCCTTTAATGTTCCATTTAAAATTAAAATTTTAGAAGGATTGATGAAATATGTGATTAAAAAATTGTGAATTTCATAAAATGTGTTTATTGATTTTAATTTTAAAAAAAATAGATTTTAATCACCAAACATGACTTTGAAAAGGAAAATACTATTTGTACAATCGAGGTTGGCAATCTCGGTTGACAATCACTCACATGGGGAGTCCATCTCGATTTAAAAATGTTAAATAAATTGAGATGGACCCCTCATGTGAGTGGTTGTCAATCGAGATTGTACAATTAGCATGATCCGAAAAGGAAAATAAGTTTCTCTTTTATAAAATCGAGCATTATAATAATTTATAAAATAGAAAAGCAAATATGGGGGCGAAAATCGTCACTACAGTCGATCACCTGTACTTCTCCTCGTAGTTTTCGCAGAGACAGCCTTCTCCCTCTCTCGCCCGATTCGACGAAGCATAACAGAAAGGGGAAATCTTTTTAGAAAACAAAAATCAAAGCTTAATTACTTGCTGCAGATCGCTATCTCATTCTCATTCAATCACTAAAAAGGTACCATTTCCGCTTTCTGTGTTATAGCTTTTCATACGTGTTACACCTATATGTATGTATAAGCACACATTTTTGCTTTAATGACTGCGTAAGAACTAGATGCGATCGGAGGTAGAAATTTCTGTTATTGATGTTTATAATTCGCCCGTCCAATTATAGTTGATGAGTTGATTTCCGTTGAAAAATTTCGACATTTTACTCAGTTCTCATTTAAATTTATTTATGTAAACGAGGTTGACATTTTTAGATCAAAATAATTACAAGCCACAACTGCAATTCAGTTTATGAATTGAACTAAGGGGCCGATTAATTGAAATGTCGATTTTGGTTGGACATTTTGATTTGGTTTTAGGTGTCAACAGAATTATGCCAGGATTTTGCCACATGTTGCAGGGTGATATACGTGGATGGAAAAATTTTACTTTCTCTAAATTAAAAACCTGCCATTTTGGTCATCCGTTCAAGCCCATCCTTTTGCAGCACTTGGAATTGACATTAACTTTCTTTGTTTAGATTTATGCCAAAAATCCGAATGCAACCATTTTTGCGGATTTGACACCTATGGAATACTAATTGGAGGTTAACAATTAATATAAATGTCGTGATACGAAATTGTAATTTTGAGTTTCTTCCTATAGGCATAGACACCACATTTTGAAAAATTCACATCATGATCCATTTTTAATATTGCATATAATTGTGCTCACCTGTCAGTTCACAGTCGATATTTGATAAGCTTTTTTTGCTTGGTGATTGACACCATTCCCTTTTGAACTCGATTAAATTAGTAATGATTGGTCTTCAAGTGTTAGTTACTGATGCCAAACTTGTACCTTTTTTGGTTTCTCATACGTTGATTATTTATTAGATGAATGAGAGTAAAGATGGAAGGAAGACCAATAGGTTTTCTAAACCGGCATCTAAGTCGGTATCGACTGACTCCTATCCACTTGTTTTGGACATTGAGGACTTCAAGGTGATGCCTCCAACACAATCTTAATGCATGTGTATGAATTTAAGTCTTCCTTCTACAGCTAACTATTGCTAGCAATTTGGATCCTGCAGGGCAACTTTTCATTTGATGCCTTGTTCGGAAATTTAGTAAACGAGTTACTGCCTTCTCATTTAGAAGAAGAGACTGATGCCTCTGAAGGGCATGGTGGCAATGATGTTATGCCAAATGGTCATTTACGAACTCCATCTGACACGGGAAAATCAGCAGTAGGACTATCAAGTCCATTGTTTCCTGAAGTAGATGCTCTACTATCTTTGTTTAAGAACTCGTGTACGCAATTGATTGATCTCAGAAAAGAGGTGTTTAATTCGACTTCTTGATGAACTTTTTTGGATATATATATAACCTACTGTAACATTTTCTAATTTTATTCTTATCAAAAAAAACATTTTCTAATTTTATTAATGCGTGTTCAAAGATTGATGGGAAACTCTCAAACCTCAAAAAGGAAGTTGCTGCCCAGGACTCTAGACACCGGAAGACACTTACTGAGGTTAGTTTGTTCAGACAATATAGGTATTGGTTTTTAATGTACATGAGTATGTTTCCTGTGCATTGATGCTTGCTAAATATTCTGAAACTTCATTGTCAAGCATTTATCCATTTGAAAGGAAAACATCGCCAGACAGCCAGGGGATCCACAAATATCTGTGTGTTACCTGCTAGATCTATACATTCCACATCTTTCCACTGAAAAAAATTGTGGAAGTACAGTTACTAATAACTATTTTTCAACTTGATCATTATGCATAATAAGACTTTTGGTGTTGACACCTTGGTCAGTTAATAATATCTTCTACAACAGAGCATTGTAAATCCCCGTCTTACATGCCTTTTTTTTTTTCTTCACATGACAATGGAGGAGTAAATAGAAAAACACCAACTAAATTACAAGGTATAGAGTTGAAAAGAACTATATATCATTGGAAGCTAGTTTCCACCAGTTCTCGGTTTTTAAGTATTAACAGATAATGGGGCTGTGGAAGTTTCTCTATATATATAAATATGGGATATAGTTACAAGTGCAACCTTGTAAATATTTTTGTTTTGTGTGCCTTATTGAGCAGCTGGAAAAAGGTGTGGATGGATTGTTTACTAGTTTTGCAAGGTTGGATTCTCGTATATCAAGTGTTGGCCAGACTGCTGCTAAAATAGGAGATCATCTGCAGGTAAATTTTGTCTAATGCTTAATTCACCTGATTGTTATATTCTTTTTGTGTTTAAAAGTGAAATTTATTATTCGAAGAATTATGTTTAGAATTTATGGAGGGCGAGATATTATGTGTCCACTAAGCTAAAAATCAAGAAGGAAGCACTTCTTTCCAATTGAAAAAATAACAAAAAAGGAGCACCATTAAATTCCTTAGACGTGGCAGCCCATAGCAATGTGATGAATTTTGCCTTTTCCCATAACTCAAAAATAACTTGCTTTTAACCTTTGAAAAATTTATTACCCAGTGAATGGCTGATACACTGCTTTCCATGTATACACTGCTTTCCATGTATAATAACTCTCTCTCCTGAACCAAAATCTATTGGCATTTCAAGGAATAATATTCTGCTGCATCTTCTGCGAAACACCCAAGCTAAATCTTGGAAAAATCTGCCCATAGCATTGTTACTTCATAATCTCGAAACAGATAATCAATGCTTTCCAAATTCTTTCCATTACACACAATGGAAGAAAAGAAGAAAAGATTTGGACATTTCTATTAACTAAATGACAAGTTTGATTATTCTACGAAGACCTCACCGAGAAAACATTTTTATTCTGGAAGAGATACATGGTTTCCAAATGAATTTAAAAGGTTTTAAGATTGGGTGGGTGACTAGGAAAATCAACCAAATTTTGGTCAATATGAGTTATAGGAAAATATAGCCAAGGAATCCACTGTCAACAATCTTTTATCTGAATGATGACCCTTGAAGAAAATATATTCAAGAATAGCTAGGCAAGTCTGAAATTTTCTGTCATATAAGTCCAAATGAAATTGAATTTCCAACTAATGATTCCATATTGAAGCAAACCGACTGAATTACCGGGAATATTTCTTAGCAAGGATATATTGTAAGACTTGGACAACAAGAATGCAAAAGAAACATTCCCATTTTATACATCATCTCAGAACCGAATCATGTCCCTCACACCATGTTCCATTTTGTCAACCTGATAAATGAGATATCCCTGAGATATAAACTTTAAGGAGTTTTTGAATGATCCTCACATGTTTTCGGAATCACCTTCCATTTGGGTCCAGACCACATTAGCTCCTTACGACCCTTCCCCTCAAACAAGATTGTTCCAAGGGGAATCTCCTAAACCACTTTCCTGTCGAAGGCAAAATTTCATCTCGGTTCACATGACATCCATTCCCAAACCATCTCCAGTCCTACACTGTTACTTCTATGAACAATGTCCCAATCAACCAGGCGATTCTTATTGCTACTCCCTCATCAACCCACAAAATATCACTTGTCAATTTTCTAATAGAACATGGCCTTGCCTGACATTCTGATAAGCAACATGTGAATATAAGAATGTTCGATTATACTGACAGAGACCATCTAACCTTTTCATAACCCTCTCAATTACCCAGGAACAAAATTCAATGGACATATGATTAGCTCCAAAGAAAAACCTGAGTATTTCAAAGGCCAATTCCCTATAGAGCTGCCCCATCTCTATCCCAATTCCTGAACAAAATCCGGTGAATCTTTAATACACACTACCACTCTAGTTTCCGTGTTCATTGTAAGACCTGATGCAGAATGAAAAACTTTTAAAATTCCTAAAAGGTTAATGTAACAAATCCTCAGAAGCCTTCAAGAAATAATGTGTCATTCGCAAACTGTAAATGTGACACTAGGACTCTCTTTCATTTGTCTTGTCTTCTTGTCTTTTCTCTAAATATTGAATATAATGCCTATAAAAAAGTTAATTGTACTTAAAACTATCCAACACGTAATCACTGGCTCTTGTTTTTCCAGTTTAAACTCAATATATCTCAAATTTCTTTATTGATTACAATCTTGGATAATATAAAATCACACATCTTAATTTATTTCACATATATTATTCAGAGTGCAGATGCTCAGCGGGAAACCGCGAGTCAAACGATAGACCTCATAAAGGTAAATTTTTATACATAGGCATATGAAGGTAGCTTTCAATCCTTTCAGATGATGATTAGCTGTCTGTTACGTCAAAACTATTTCATTGATTCTCATTGTGCAGTACTTGATGGAATTCAATAGTAGTCCGGGCGACCTAATGGAACTTTCACCTTTGTTCTCGGATGACAGTCGCGTTGCCGAGGCTGCTTCCATTGCACAGAAATTGAGTAAGATGGCCTTGCTTTGATAAGAATTTGCACAAATTTACAATTTTTTGTTGCTAGAATCCATTACTGCAAGGATTTTTTATTTGTTTTGTAACCTGTTTTTTTGGCTCCTTGAACCAGTGAATGAAGTACGTATCAATGCCATGGGTTGTCACCTTTATAATTTTTTTGTTGTCCTTTTTCATGTTGTCTTAAAATGGCTAAGCAAAATGCAGCAAGGATTTTATATACCTTCTTTTTTGCTTCTTGAATTAGTAAACAGGATACATATTTACCAAATCTATTGATTGTCACCTTCTTAAGACTTTGTTTTGCTTTAAGATTCCGTCTTTAAATGGCCAAGCAAAATGAATCTATTGTCGAAGTTCTGATTGGCATTTATTGCTATTATTTTTTTTTTTGATAGATAATCAGAAAATTTTATTA
>CAIGRT010176397.1:0-12433 GCA_903798405.1 Fraxinus platypoda
GACGAACAAAAGTTAGACGAATCATTAGTTTGTCTTTTAAAATCAAACCAATTGTGCCATCTCAATTAAAAAGACGTGCTTGGTTTCATGAAGAACACACATTCTATAGTCCTTTCTTAACTATTAGGTCCATCCCACGTACATTCTGTTCCTATGAAGCCCCTATAAGCTTCACCAGAATCCCGCCCAACCCCTCCCTTCGCCTACTACATATTACTTTAATCTTTTTTAGCAACAGGAACTGTTAAACACAATATACATAATAACCGTCAAAGAATACAATTCAAACTACTTGGTCATAGAACCTCATAAAAATTACAGTACCAGCAAGAACCAGCCCATTGTGGCATGGTGTTTGTCTCACGTCTGGCAGGTTTCCCAGATACTGGATCAATTGTTTTCACCTAGAAATTATTCACCCATGAATATGGAAATATTGACTAAAACATAGTAGAATTAAATGAGCATACTTGTTTCCTTTGGGCTTCGGATACAATTGATTACAACAAAACATGTTCCGGTGCCACCACTAAGTAGCTACAAAGCAACAGCAACCAAATATGAAGCCATAACTGATGCCAAAATAAATGAATAAGAAAATAAAAGGCAGAGTATATACGTTGCCGCAAAAATGGTATCAGGCCTTGTGGTATAAACAATAATTTTATCCTCTATTTCCAGACCATGGATGTCCACAAGACAAAATTCCAATTCCGCTCCTGACCTTCCTATCCAGTTTCTTTGCATTTCTTTAACACTTTCGAGCCAGTCAAGATCATCTAAATCTTGAAGAAGACGGTCAGCGTATGCAGTAATCTTCAGCGTCCATTGCTGCATAGGCTGCTAGGTAATAAAAAAAATGAACTGTAAAATCATAAAACCATCCAAGGTGTAAAAGGAATGGTAAAGACGTTATTTGACATTGGTGCAATGTAACAGAACTGAGAAAAAACATACTTTTCTTATCACTGAATGTCCGCGCTCGCTCACACCATCTATCACTTCTTCATTTTCCAAGACAGTGCCAAGTGCAGGGCACCAGTTGACAGGAACTTCAGCCTTGATGTGCAATTAACATAATGTTAAATCCCATTTTACTGAGTGTAAAAAATTTGTGGACGTGATGAAATTCTATACCTGATATGCCAATCCCTGCTTCAGAAGCTGCAAAAATATCCATTGAGTCCATTTATAATATTCAGGCTCTGTTGTAGAAATTTCCAGATCCCAATCATATGAGAAGCCTAATGATTTAAGCTGAAAACCAACATAAATGTTAATATAACATTCCAAGGAAGAGGCATTTTACCACATATATCTATTTCCCCTTTTTGGATTTCTTTTTCCTCTTCGGAATGGAAAAAACCTACATTTTTATAACAAAAAAGCCTACTAAGAACCCAATAGGTGCGTGTGAGAACTGAAATCCAATAAACGTATACTTGTGCCTCAACCATAGACTATCTAGGTCAGATCACTATGTTATTGGGTCTGTCCAAAAGCCAAATGTCCTTAAAATGAGGTTTCTGTGACTTCAGTAAATTACCACTTGAATTACAGAATAGAACTACACTCTCTAGTAACAAACTTGAGGAGTTTCAATGTTTCAGTTTAATAAGAAGTTCAAAATTTTGGTCTTCCAGAGACAAAAATATTAATACTAATTTCTCAAAATTTGATCACTACAATTTATATTTATACTCTGCAATTTCAAACATATTCCACCAGAAGACAGAGGAAGCAATTTCAAATCATTCGTGATCCCTGCTGTGGAGAGAGGCACCACTAATAAAGATCAAAAAATTAGTTAAAATCTCCAAATCTGATCACTAGTTCACTACGCACATGCTCTTCCTTAATCTGTCTATTTAAACAACTAAGGTGTATCCCTATTCCATCTATCATAAGTGTTAGAATTTGGGTTGACCCGAATTCCTTGTTGAAGTAATCAAAGAATTCTAATTGAAGTGTACGTCAAGAAGAATTCAGTTTGAAATGATATTTGAGTCCTATGTCAAGTTGAAGTTCTATTTTGAAAGCCTATTAGGAGTTAGAAATTGGTATTAGATTTGAAGAAAAGTTCGAGATGGAGAAAACAACTTGGAATAAAAAAAAATAAAAATTTGGGCAGAACTCCCAGCGCCGCAGCGCCAGGCATGGGCGCCGTGGCTCCGGGGCGCCAGGAGGTGGCGCCTGTACCTGTTCCGATTTTTCGCGTTTTTCTCTCTTTTTTTCTTTTTGGACTAGGTTTTTTGGCATCCTACTTCGTTAACAACTCTACTAAGAGTGTTTAGACGTTCCCTACATGTTCCTTATAAATATTGGGTTCTTCTGTACAATTTCATAATGTGAGAAAAGTGATTACTAGAACTTTAGGATTAATTGTATATTTTTCCATTATTATTGGTGCAATAAAATCTCCTAATTCATCTGCTATATTTTATTGTCTTCTTTTATTATTTTGCTTGTGATCAAATATTTCATTATTGTGCCATATAAATCAACATCTCAATTCGATGGTTGGTTTCATATCAAGTGGTATCGAGCAATACGTGATCTTTAAATTCCCAACAATTGGTATCAGAGATTTTGGGTATAATTAACACAACAAGTGGTATCAGAACGATTCTGGTATTTTGTTTGTTTCACAACAATAAGCATAGAGTACAGTATATCCTACGACTCTATCGGTCAGAAGAACAAGCAGCCTAAACTACCCTTCTACAGTAATGAACTTCATGATCTCAGCACTTATAGCACATAAAATGTTTTGCAGAAAATTTTACCACATAAGTTATTGCAACGCGTGATTGTAAAGACCTGGGAGCGGAACCGATTAATGTTCCTCATGTTGTGATCTTTGGATGCTTTCCTGTCTGTCAAACATCAAGTGAATTTTATGACAAGAAAATAAAAGAAGCGGAAAGTTTGAGGAAGTGGAAGACATACCTCAATTGCATACTGCTCTGCAGGCAAACCAAATGCATCCCATCCCATTGGATGTAGCACATTGAAACCCTGCATCCGTTTAAGTCTAGCAAGGATATCTGTGGTAGTATATCCAAGAGGATGGCCAACATGCAGACCAGCCCCACCGCTACAATGATAAAATTTCGTATAAAATAAACTTAGATGACTATTCTTAATCTTAAGCCCTTGAGATATGAAATACAATATTTGTTTAGCTATCTTGTAATTTGTCTCTTAAAGCCATCGCCTTCACCATTCCCAAGCAACCATATTATTTTACTAATCTTCCTTATTCCAGTTCAATTTTGTTCATAATTTAATTTCCTTTTCCAATCTGTTGCACACACACTCAAAACATTTGAGAGAGAGAGAGGACCTCGGATAAGGAAACATGTCGAGAACGTAGAATTTAGGCTTGGAAGTATCATTTTCGTCAGGAGTCCGAAAAGTCTCGTTATTCTCCCAGTACTGCTGCCACTTAGGCTCTATTTCGTGGAACGGATACGCTCTCCTCACTTGCTCTTCTTGCTTACTAGCATTTTGCTTTTATTCGTCCACCACCTCACCGCTAGCACTCCCAATTTTATCATTTATTCTCGAATTTATACAATTGATGAGTCTAAAGGCACAAGAAGTGGTCGAAAACTTCTGGTGATGATGAAGAAGAGGTAGGCGATGATGGGCGGAGAAGAGAAAAATGCGGCGATGAAGCGGAGGAGGTGGTTGTGGTGATGGTGGAAGGAAGTGGAGGTTTGAATTTGAGTTAACATTGTTTGACTGTGTGGCGGCGGAGTGGTGGAGGTGAAGGAAGAGTGAGCGAGGGAGTGGTGGTGGAGGATAGAGGGGGAATGAAGTTGAAGATAGAGCATGGTTGGACTTGGCGGTAAATTTAGAGATGGGCCAGTTCAATTAGGCCTAGCCTAGATTTATTTGGAAAAATACTAAGGTATTGAAATGTTACTTAAAATGTAACAGATGGAATTTTCATTTTACTTTTTGGTGTCATTGAATTCTCTTGGAGCAAGGTCTCTTGATACCGTCACATGGTCTATGCATGCGGAAAGCTAGCAAGATTTTGGTTCTTCGACTTGAGAACAGTTGTCAAAGTTCTTAACGAATATAAAAAACAAGTAGCATTTAATATTACAAATAATTTTACGCAATTCAATTTTATTGTAACTCAACGTTAAACGTCAATATTCATTAGCTAATGCAACAAGATATATTAAAATCAATGTTGCACAGAAACAAAATTAACATTAAGAACTCTATCAAGGGATTCAAAGCCAGCCTTTAGCATACATATTTTTGAAGTTTTGCGAAATGTCTCCACTGTTTCTGATGCAAGTCTAAGCATGGTTTGCTAAACTTAAATTAATAATTTTCACTTCAAGTACATCTACTTATAAGTCAAAAAGTTCATAAAATAAATAAATTTTATTGATAAAATTTAAAATTAATATAAAAGATACTTTTACTGAAGTAACCTTCTCAATAAAAAGTGAAAAAATAAATTATCTAGATATTCTTAGATACATGTTTCTTTAATTAACTTCACTTCTTTTAGACTTGGCGAAACAAGCTTAAATCACCTCGGCCTACCCTTCCCATTTGGGCCATAACAACAGTTTATACGTGTCTTTGAAATTCAATCAACTGGTTGTCGATTAATCATTTGCTAACTCAACCGAATACGAAACAAGATCGAAAAAGAAATTAATAATTTAAATTCATAATCAGGAAATATTACAGTACTCAGATTTCGGACTTCCAGCAGAGTTTGCATCTAATACCAGTTCATATATCTTGATTTTTGAGTGCTTTCAATTCAAGAACATGAAATTCTCAGAGAAGGGATGATGAAATATCCATTGAAAATGGATTTCCCAAAACATTGTCCATGTAATAATGGGAATGTGCAGCAGCAGCTGCAGTAGCAGTAGCAGCATCCATTACAACAAATTGCATGTCTTCGGAAGGTTTCCAATGCCTCTTCCTTTGGTTGATGAACCAATTATTTATTTGCTTCTGATCCAGTCCTGTTGATTCAGCAAGTGCCAGCTTCTGCGATTCCTGTTAGCAGTTAAGTTGCATCATTATGAAGGGTTAGAATTACTTCACGATTAGTTCAGACAAGAAGCTAAAAATCTATTTCGCAGTAGTGACCAAATCTATCGAGCAGTGCATGCTCTCTTAAGTATATTATTTTCCAATTAAAGAGCGTTCAATTGAGTTTGGACATCGCTACTTGTGATAGCACAACAAATTCAAGACGAAAAATACAAAATATCTCAAAAAAAAATTAAAACTTTGAAAATCTTTTTTGTTGGGAGTTTTATCCATTTACCACCATAAGGAGCATGAGTATTTTACAAACCTATAATCATGGCTAATAAGTGATACTGTGGACATTTCTAATCTCATTTGGATAATTTCGAGGCCAGAATTGTTTTCCATGTAAGGTGTTTTGCAAATACACATAACTGCCACACAGGCACTACATGATCACAAGCACGCATATATATCGAAGAATTTCAAGAAAAAACACTGAAGATTTTACATAATACTTCAGATCGAAAATAATCAATTAGATGACACAAGTAATCAAAAAAAAAAAAAAAAACATTAGCAGACCAAACAAAGATGAAGATGAAAAGAAATAGCTTGTTGGAAGATATACAAATACATGGAGTTACTAAAATTAATAAACTAAACTGAATTAAGTGAAAGATAAACAGATTTTATACTAACATTGCTAAATGTAACTGAATACAGCGTGCAGTAACTATTTGCAACGACTTAAAACAATAATGCATAATAATTCAAAGTTTGGGATCCAATCATCAAATATTAACATACCATTGAGAGCAATATAAATTTTAAATTTCTGAGCTTACAACATACCGAAGGATATGGCCATTTGTAATGCCTGCTCCACCACTCTAGCAATTGTTGTCTGGCTTCTTTGGGCAGCTTACCTTTCTTCCTTTTCTTCATAAACTCCTGTTTGAGGCTGCCCAGGTATCCACTGTATTTTTGCAAGAGCTGACATTTTAGTTCCCGATCTTCTGCCAGAGGGTCTATGGACCTATTATTCACATCGACCTCCTCTTCAGATGATCCATTTCTATCCATTGCCACAGGACAAGCTGCTGGTATATATGATATGTCATAAGCACTAAGCTGTTAAAACTACGTCTTCATAACCATATGAAAGCAGATAGCTCAATACGATTCATTGTTCATGGTTGCAGGCAAGTATCAAATGGATCTTTCAATGCTTCAATAGATGCTCTTCAGTGTTTATTGCACGCCTTTCTCCAAGAATTAATACTCTAAGAGTAACTAAGGTTCATTTCCAATTAAATAAGATTGTGTAGTAGGAAGGTCAGCTATGATTGTAGTTGTTAGGTTTTAAAGATGTTGGCAATCTTTAGACAAAACTACTGTTGAAAAAGAGTTCTTAAAAATCAAAGTGTCAAGTGGTAAGTTGTATAGGTAAGTTAGAAGTCCTACGATTTGAGTATGGAACGAGGAGAAGAGTCGTCGCAATTTCGCTAGCCTATCGCCTTGCTGATACTCGAGCGGTAAAAACAGAAGTTGAGTTGCCCGCCTGTTGCCTGAACTTCGCTCGAGCAAAACACCGTCGCTCGCCTGTCGTTGAGCTGTGGCTCGAACGACAGTGTATCCCGAGAAAACCTAATTCACGTTTTTCAAGGTTTTTATCCAACCCATACCACCCAAAACCTCTACACTATATATATTCACGCCTCCATCCGAAAAATTAGTGTTGAATATCGAGAGAAACAAGAGATTAGTTCCAATATATCATTCCTATAGTTCAACCTTTGTTTTGATTTCATCATTGCGTTGAAAAACGTCAACTTCACATAAATCAAACACCAAAACACATACTTTCTTATCTATTAGAGTTCTAAAGATCAAAGAAGATGACCAGAGTTTCGGTTGTTGGAGATCGAGAAGTTCTCATTGATCCACCGGAGATAGACGTTCAGAAGGGCAGGAGTTGGTGCAAGAGCACGCAATCCAGGAGGGGTTTGGTTATTAAGGTCAGGAAGTCGGAAAGTACTAGAGTTAGTCGAGTCTGACAGTACTATAAGTTGATTCATTTATAGTAGGGCTTTGGAAATGAGGCCTACTTTTTTTGTTCATTAGAAAAAGGATAAGCATCCGAGGCAATTTTAGTCAGTATACTTGCATAACCAAGTGAAAAAATTGTTTAACTCCTAATTTAAATCAATAACTTCCCAGTTAACTTCACATTGTGTAGATCAGTGACCTTGTCTTCATCACAACAATAAAGAGAAACTAATTACCAATCAATTCATAGCAGCAATGGTAATCCATCCCATTTGATAAAACTTTCATAAAATGTCCAAAATATGAACGGATAAGAAAACCAAAGAAAATCACATTTATCTCATGACTACATACATTCACAGTAATAGGAAAGCATTTTAAATTATAGTTATGGGATTGATCGAAAATTACTATCTTGATTGTTGTAATATTGTGTTCCTATCGATAAAGTCGTGTTGAAGATAAGAAACCACAGTTATTTGTTTTAACTTTCCTGAGGGTGGTGTCATCTATTATTCAATATCGCCAAGAGAACGATCCTGACCATTATGAAAATATATATACGTTGTTTAGCCTTTATTTTTACATCCATCTAAAGTTTTCGATGGTGCTTTCTACCCAGATTGACGTGCATAAATTACGTTGGATAGCAATAATCTCTTATCCATTTCACTTGTCCACTTTGGCCAATCAGAGGCTTCCTTATAGCCATCAAGCATATCTATCTTTCCTTATAACTGACAAATTTACAACATTAATGTCCCACAAAGAAGAATATTTAGTATGGCACCAAAAGAATACATGATAGTTACAGATATATTGAGCTACATAATAGACCTTCCAGACCAATCATTTTAAACTAAAAAAATCTCCATTCACCACTTATATGGTATAGTTCAAGAGAGCACAAAAGAATGGACATATCACACTCAAAAGAGAGAAAAAATAACCACAACTTCGAACTATTTACCAAGGAAAATATGGATTTGACTTTAGAGTTGATAAAAATCCAATATTAAAGAATGATAGACCAATTATATAGGAAAAAATCACTTTCATTAATCACTTGAAAACTCAATCCACACAAACATTTTAATCAGTTCAGGCAAAATGATGAAAAGATTTTAAAATTGAGAATTGAACTAACGACTCTAAGATTGACATCAAAAAGTCAACAAAATTTGGCTCATAAGATACCAGGTTTTTATGATAAGGCACCAGAAGAGATAACCTCTCTCTTGGGTTTTCTATGACATGCATCCTATAAAAAAAGGTTTTTAAAACAAATAATATCTCATATCATAAGCTCAGCAAGTCCTTTAATTCAAATTTAGTTAATATGAGGATTGCATACTCTTCGAGTGGATCAGTATTAGACTAATCAGAATGCTCGAAGGGGCAACACAGAAAAACTTGCACACATGATATTTGCACACAGATTAAGAAAACGGGGGCATAGCCGTTTCTTTATTAATTACTTAAATGTAGTGATCGCACCTCAATCAGTTCAGTTGACCCTAAACAAGGGCGACTCTTATAGTCGTAAATCTCAACATTCGCCATTTAAAAGGTAAATCGAGCACAATAAAATTGATGCTGCAACACCAAACAATATTCACACCAGTAGTCTACAACTGTAAATATAGCTACACCATATGAGTAGAAATTTTTTGAAGGATATCGAAAGCGTGGACATCTAAGTAGGATTAGTCCACGAACAATTGAATCCCCACCAAAACTTCAAACGTGTAAAGGGACGCTATCATCTGTTTTCCTCTTGACAGTCAATATCAGATTGGGAACTATTACAAGCACACAAATAAAATATAAGTAGAGAGAGAGAGAGATCAATGGAGGAATTGTATCTTGAAAAGACTCATTTATTAATTAAAAAAAAAACCCAAAAAAATCTTCATTTCCTTGGAAACAAGCAAGTTTAAGAATCATAATATCCAAAATCGTAGAATAAAAATCAGGCATTAATCCAGCCAAAAACAGTAAGATCTGAGAAGAACGAAAGCCTTTCATTCACGGAACAAAAAGGTATGAGAGGAAAGAGAGAAATTTATCACCAGAATCAGAGGATAGTGTGAAAGCTTTAAACTGGGACTCGATTCTTGATAGAAAAAGCATGGCCTCCTTGAAGGGTTTAGAAAGTTCTTGCTCATACTTTATCAACATTTCACAGTACGCCTCCATGAATTGGTCAAGTGCTGGATCTTCACCGATATAGCTTGTGCTATTGCGGCCCATTGCAGCAGCAGATGAACATGCTTCTTCAAGTCTTGCCACGACTTCAGGAGGAGCTCCTATCTGTAAATAATTTCCATTATCAGTACGACTTCATATACTTAGGGTTACTTATTAAACTGTCTTTATCGTCATTCTATTCAGTAGTAATAGGGTTTTTGTTACGTTACTTTTCCTTGACTCGATTCAAGAGAGTAAATCTTGGGTATAACCTTGGAGAGAATTTATGCTCAGAGATTTTAGGGTATGTAAAGTTCATTTCAAAACTTGGGATACTCATTTACCTTTTGACAATTAACATAGGCAGTCAAGAGACGATGGTAGTGAGGATGAGCCATGATCTTTGCCTTAAAAGACCATTCTCCATCGTTGTCGTTGTTGTGATTGCTACAGCCCGGCCCCATAAAATAATACCCTGTGCTTGTAATATTGTTATTATTTCTACTGTTATTTTGTTCTTCAACCATGACAGAAGAATTACCAGGGCTTTTGTGAAGATTTAGGTTTTGATTGTTGGGGGTGGGAAGAAGAGGGAGATATAGGGCATTGTTGTCTGCATTATGAGAAGTCATGGAAGACATCATCATCGTAGGACACAACGCATTAACGTTGTCCCCAAAAGCTATCAAACATGAAGTGTTACTGGAACCACCAACCTCCATTTCTCTCTCACACACACACTAACAAAATGATGTATTGTTATATGTCTCTCCCTACTATTGCTTGAGCTATCCGTTTATTTCTTCTCTCTCTTTTTGATTGTTCCCCGTGCAATGGTCTCCCGAGTTTTATGCTACTGATTTGGGGAAATCCTAAATAGTTGTCCGAGAAAGTTGTATGTTCAGATTTTTCCACTGAAAATGGGATTTTAACCTTTATGGTCATTAACAGCAAAAGAAATTTTGTGAGGAGAGAGAGGAGAAAAAGATTTGCAGATCGCACGCGACGTTTGCAGAGAAGAAGGAAGTGACCGTGTTATTTGCAAGCCTTACCTTCACGAAGAAAACCCTCACAGTACTCTTTGCTTACACTTCCACTGAAACACTGCCATTTTACTGATTACTCAGGACGAAGTATTTGTTAATTAGGAGTTTAAAGTAATTGAGATGAACGATCAAATCGAGGTGTAGTAGAGTAGTGTTTAGCAGTGACGATAGAAATCGTCGGTTTTTTGTGCAGGGAATCATAAGTCCTGTCCTCTGGTTTATGTACTGGCTACTGCTAGTTTATACGAGTTGTCCACTCATTTTCTATTATTCTGTACCCTCCTGGATTGTCTTCTTCTTCACCGGCGCCTTCCCCATTTTTTTTCTTCCTACTATTGTAACATTGGTTCACCCGTTTGACCCCATTATTTTACATTATAACGAAAAGAATATTAATTTTTTTAAAAATTGTATGATTAAAAAAGGAAAAAAAAAAAAAAGAATTTACATGTAATATTATTTTATTAGAAAATGAGTGGTTAATAAAAAGAGAGAAAAATGAATTATAATTTAATGAGGGTCAATTCCCACTATTTGGACATATTTTTCCAATTTTATTTTTCCTCAATCTTAGTTCATGTGATTTAATTAAAAATTATTTTTTATATTTAAATATATGATTAAAAAGTTGATAAATATCATGAGTTTTATGAGATGTGTGATTGAAAATAAATTTGTGAAAAATTGAATATGTGGGAAAGAAGGCCAAATAAGTGCTTATTTTTCAATTATATTTTTCCTAATAAAGATAATTTTACAAGCAAATTCAATTTTTTTCTATTTTTAATCACACAATTTCCAAAATTTTTTTTTTTTTTTTTTATAACCGTGGATGTCCGAGCCAACTTGAGCGCATCCGACTAATCCCACGGGGCCCTGAAGTTTACGGCCGGATACTCACCTTAGTGGCCTTGAAGGGACTCCAACTGGTGATCATTGAGGAACAAACACAAGGTCTGACTAATTGAGCAACCCCTCAAGGTTACAATTTCCAAAAAATTACATTTTAAGAAAATCTACTACAGAAAAATGATGCTCAAATATTGTGATACCAACATTTTAACATTTGTGGATTAAACTAACTTATTATTCGAAGTGCAAGTTGATATCTATTTGCTCACTCTCTTAATCTAAAAATTGATGTGCACAATTGTATATATACATAGCGTTGAGATTACTCTAATTTTTTGTATGACTAAAATATTATATTAATCGTCTCATTTAAAAATTTAAATTATTAAAAAATAGGACGTAATTTTTTATTTAAATCTAGCAGTAAAAATGAATCAATATTTCATTATAAGTAGCTAAATATCCACCGCTAGTGAAAAATGTCCAGATCTCAATTAATCTATTGCATGGCACTTTAACATCTAACTTTATAAAGTTAAGATTGAGTTTAGCCAGTATATGTCTAGCTTTATAAAGCCAAGTTTTATTTCTTTGCTTGCTTTAATGCTCAGAATTTTGAAGTCATACATTATTCAATAAAATAATTTGGTACGTGGAACCATAATTTTTCTTTTTTTCTTTTTACCACACATTATGCAAAACAAATACTTTTCTCAAAATTTAGGCCATATTTGATTGCAACAAATTCCATGAAAAATGTCACATCCGAGGAAAATGAATTTCACTTTAGCTGTTTGATTGCAACATGAAATGGAAATCGAATTTCAGGGTACAATCACTTTAAATTGCATTTTCTTTATTTTCATGGAACATTGCTAACATTTAACATATTGCCAAAAAAACAGCACCTTTGAAGAATTTGAAGCAGTAAGAAGTCAGCATCAATGGTCTATTAATGCAATCTGATCATAGCATATCCTTATCTAAATAACTACAAACCTTCACAAAATCTTGACATATGGTCACTAGTTTTTTTCATGCTCTTGCCTCGAAACATTTTGTTCTTGTGCAAATGTGACATGTCTAATCAGATTTATAATCCATGCGAACTATCAATTGTGTCCATGACTCCCTAACAAAAATTTGAGAATACAAAATGTTTAAGCCTATAACTCAATCTGTTACGATCGTGAGGTTAACCTCACACAAATCATCTAAAGGGCAAAGCCAATGTCCTTGGAAGTTTCAAACTTTTTTCTTTCGGATAAAAAAAA
>CAIGRT010176419.1:0-25738 GCA_903798405.1 Fraxinus platypoda
AAATGATATTGTGGTCAAGTTTTGTATAATTCAAAAGAAGAGCATTGAATTTTTACAATTGCATTAAAATTGCCAAAATATAACATATAGTATTTTGGAGAATTTAGTTACAAATTGCATGAATGCCACAATGGTCAAGAGTACACTTTCCTACGAAGAGATCATGGGTTCGAATCCTTTCCCTTATTTCATTTAATTTTGCTAAAATTGTATAATTAAAAATATTTGACAATAAAATTGTTGGGAGGGGGATTTAAAACGGGGACCTCTCACTTGAATAGCTGAGCTACAAGAAACTTACAAAAATAAAAGAACTTACCAGGTATATAAGCTCAAAGTTTCTTCATTGTCAACAAAAAAAAAAAAACTCTTCCCGACGGATCCAGCACGGGCGGCCGTCGAGGCTCGTCGGGTGCTGGGTTCGCCACTGCGTGACAGATTGGTGAAACCTGAAACCTGAAATTTAAAATGAAGTTTAGTGACATAATTTGATAAATTGGAGGTCAATCATCTAATTAAGATTTTGTTGAACGGTTAGTGATTGCACATGAAACTTATCTTGGCACTTCATAACGTAGTGAATTTGAAAATTTTATACTCACGCATTATATCCATGCGATTTTAGACTCGTCCTCGAATTCTGGATAAAAATTAGACAGAAACCCTAATTTTCATGACATTGCTTATATTTTTACTTATAATTATTTGGTTTATTTAAATTTAATTTTCTAATAAATTAAGAGAGCGAAAAAGATAATATCTATTGACTTTTATAAAGTAGGTGCACATTTTTCTTTTCAAAGACTTCAAAACCTCTTGTACAATTTGTTTCACTACATATTCCCCATGCTATTTGAAGCCGAATGCATACTTTTCCACTTAGCATTTTTCCTTAATATCTGAAAATATTATAAGAGGATATTTAAAACTATTTTTCCATTATTTTCTAATTTCTTATTATGTTCATAATTTTTAATTAAAGGGTTGCTTCTCACAAGAATTATCAATGTTACAAAAACTTTTGCATTAATTTTTTTAAGAAATTAATTGAGAATAAACGCGGAGTGTTTGTTCATTATAAGAAAAAGGAAAAAAGAAAAAGTGTGTAAAAGAGTTGCGTAATAAATTTTACCTACCATAGAATGAGCATTTCACATTGTAATTGTCTGCTACTTTTTATGTCAATGTCAATAAGAGTAATGTTATTTGTACGTTATTTTGTATAAATTGATATACAGATTGATGACATGAAAAAAAGATAAACAGGAAAATAAAAATAAGGAAAGAAAATGAAATCGATTAATATAATTAAGAATCTAAAGTGACATTTAACAACTGAGTTAATTTCGATGAAAGAGAAATCTCCAAGACATGTAACTCAACTCGCATTATATAAAATGACCAAAGAGGAGGAGGAGAAATACCAGCAAAATCTGTTTATTATCATTTTGGTTTTGCTAGTGGTATATCACCATGTTACATAGGGGTGTACACCCCCCTCACATGGGGTGGAACCCGCCTGAATAAAAAAATATTTTATACAAGTGGGTATCACCCCCATATGGGGGGGTATACACCCTTATATACATTTTTTTGATGTACAAATAGAATTATTCTTATCATTTTATAGACATTGACGCCGTCTCATTAAGATTTTGAAGTAGCCAACCAGAGAGAAAAATAATTAGTGGGGAGAAACAGAGAAAGAAAAGAAAGAAAGGTATTATGTGTTTTAACCAGCTCTTGATCTCTCTTCATTTTCGTATTCAATGCTTTGATTGCCTTCCGACATCCTCTTCCTTGCCGGTGGTCAAATCTACCAACCTCCTCTTCCATGCCTGCGGCCAGAATAGGATCCATTTCGAACTTCAGTTTTGAGTTATTGTCAACAGACAATATCAGGTACTTCATCTTCATTCTGGCTCTTGCCTATATATTCCTGCAAACTTCAATAAGTTGATTTTTAGACTAAGTCGAATTGGAATGTGGAGTTCTGTTTATTTTTCAATCAGTTCTTGTTGTGTTTGACAATTTTCTAGCTGGGCTCTTTGTAAAATTTTCTCTTGCGGTAGAATTCGAACACGTCCCTCTCTTTTTTTCCCGCTAATTCATGTAATTTATGCTGAAGTTTATAGTAGAAAAAAAAGGAAACTGACCTTAAAAATTGGAGGCATGTAGAATATGATTTCAACATGATGCAAGAAATATAGTTTTGCTGAAAAACAAATTGTGATAAGGCAAAGGTCTATCCAAGGTAAAGATGCTGATGGCAAAACAGGGCCGATCATAGAAGTGACAAAATCAAATCACTCGATTGCTTTAATCTAATGCACATATAACAAGCTAGACATGGATTTATACACCAAGTGTTGACTCTTTTGTATATCAAGGGCTGAGGAAAGATTCAGCTGGGGTCTGGGGATAAAGGAAATGGGATTTTGTTACATGGATTTGGGATTGGGATTGGGATTGGGATTGGGATTGGGGGATTGGGATTATCAGCAGTACAAAGATTCTTGCACCCCAGCTTGTATAAAGTTGAATTTTGAATTAAGATAGACAATAATTTAATGGATTAGTCCAAAAGAAGGCTGAAAACTTATATTTTCTCTTGTAACTGGTCCTAGATGATTAGCAACAATCCTCTGCTTTACAATCAGTTTTTTATTTTTTCTTTATAAGTTGAAATTTGTTACTATTTGCATTTGGAAGATCTCAGTCTTGGTTTTTAAGCTTCATTACAATTTGTGCTTGAGCTCTAAGAATGCCAGATATTGATATAGTCGATTTCTATGATTTTACTACGTTTACTTCACAACACAAAGATCATTCTTGAATTCGTGAAATCTTTTTCATTGACATTGGTTTCTGATAAACTGCAGCAAAGTTCAGGGAAAGGCTTGACCTGAAGGAGGAGAAAATCCCACCACGTGTTGCAAGTCGCTGTAGAAGAATTGACAAAATTGCACAGGTTTGTAGTCTATTATCATCTTACAGGTAGTTGATATCTTCATCTTTTGGCACTTTTCTTCCATGCCTCTCCCATTTCATCTAAAATTTTGAGATACTTTTGAAACCATTAATGCAATCTCATTAAGTTCTTGAAATAATTGCTATTATTGGTGGAATATAGTTGAGAAACTAGATATTGGATGTATGTTGACTCTTTAACTTAGTGACTATTTTGTCATCATAAATGGATTAACACAAGCAATGCATTACTATCATAAGTGTATTCTAAGTGTTAGTTCTTAATTACAATTAATCCTTCGTTACTATAGAGAAGAATCTTTTTTTTATATTCGTCCGATTCAAGGTGAGTCCATTGGCCTATACGTTTGGCATTTTAGGTATAAATTAAATATATACCTAAAATGCCGAATGTATAGGCCAATAGATTCATCTTGAATCGGACAAATATCGAAAACTCATTCTTCTCTCTCGTAATGTAGGGTTAATTGTAATTAAGAACTAACACTTAGACAACACTTATGATAGCAATGTATTTCTTGTTTTAATTTTGATGACAAAACATTCACTAAGATAAAGAGTTAACATATATCAAATATCTAATTTCTCAACTATATCCCAACAATAATAGTAATAGCTTCAAAAACTTGATGAGATTGCATTAATGGATTCAAATGCATCTCAAAATTTAAGATAAAATGCGAGAGGCGTGAAAGAAAAATGTCAAAAAATAAAGAATTAACTATCTATAAGATGATAATACACATACGTGTGCAATTTTGTCGATTCTTCTTCAGTAACTTGCAATATTATGATATGACCCGTTTTGAATAATCCAGGTGGACTCGAGACATGACGTGTGCAAATAATGGATGTCGACTAGATGTTAGATTCACCATCAAGGCCGACTATGATTTACTACTAATTATATGTCAAAAGAATATGCTTATAAAAAATGGAATGAGTCCAAAGTGATTGCTTCATGCTCTATCAAAATGAATCATAGAACTCAATATGCCATTTGGTTGTAATTGTGAAATTATCGAGATCCCCAAGCTGTCAAGAACCAATTGCTACTTGAAAAAAACTAGTTTGAAAATGTATAAGTTGATAAACTCAGTGATCGGATATTTTGAAAATAATTATACCTTCACATTTATACATATTTAATGAAGTTCGAGTTCACATCACTTAACAATTCACAATTTAACATCATATAATAATAGTAAAGATGTGAGATGTTCTCATAACATTAGAAAATATCATCTTAGAATCATAATATAATCATCATTCTAAATTCCATACTATAATCTCATCACATAGCAATATACTAGAAAATCTCACAAAAATTGTACTCTCTAATTAAAATACATCATTCATTCATACGCACAGACTATCCCTTGGGCTAAGCACTCTCAACACTGGCCTTAGACCCTCCCAGTGAACGAAAATGGGTCTCAAAGACATCTGATAATCAATTTTAATACATGACAAATTCCCCTCAATGAACATATACACTGTCAAGACCCCTTAGTGCACTATCGTGCACAGTCATGACCTCTTAGTGTAGTGTAGAACGCTGCTAAGATCCCTCAGTGCACTAGAAGAATACAATCATGAATATTGTTCTGTTTGATCTCAATACCACATACATCTCACATTTCATTTCACAAGTAATCAACATACAACCTTCATAATTCCACAAATATTACACTTCATAATAATCAGGTAAATAGACAATTAATTCACACAATTACACATAATGTAATAGTGTAATTAAATTGCCAATATTTGGAAATATTTAAGTTTTTCCACTCATTGGACTATGTACTGGATAGAGACTAATTCGGTTCATAAGCTATTGGGATCTTCTTGTTACTCCCTGAAAAATGAGGCACTTATTAGAACTTATACCCATTTAATCTAACTTCGCATTAGCAACAATTGGAACCAAATTCTTTGTTTAATTACTTTACATAACCCATTTTGTCCCACTAATTATTAGGAAGCTTGAATACTTATTGATTGGCACTAATGTTGCTTGCCCGAGCTCGAGCTTAACCAAATATGTTTGGGCTGGTTCCAAGTTTGGGCCTAATATTTAGGTCGGGGTTAGGAATGAGGTCGGGTGCGGAACACTTTTCTCTTGTCTCCTTGACCTCATCTCACGTCTTCTAGGAATACTAATCCTATTTTGACTACAACTTCCATGCTGTTCTTATTTAAATATGGTTGCTAACCAATTACGAGTTTGACTTTAACTCAAACTGTGCACTTCTAACATAACACAAACAACTTGAATAACAAGGACAATGACTACATGAGGTTGAATCCTTTTATGACTCCATCTCCAACATCTATAAATACATAACCCATCATCATTATTACGGTACGTTTTTATTAATATTCTAGCATATAATCTTTCCCACAATTCCTCTTTCTGACTTAAGGATCGGAGGGGCAACGAGGATACACCTCGATGCCTTTGTTTGAGGTATTGAAGACCAGATCATGCGGAGTCCAACCATTCAGTTCGAGTTCACTCATGTGCAAATTTTTGGTAGCATCATTGGTGCCGTCTGTGGGAATCGCTACTAGAAGCCATGGTTAACACACGTTCAAGACATCTTCCAGCAAGCTCATCCGCACCCAACCAACCCCCTACCGGAGACCATCCGAGTCCCCAGGAGATATCATCAGGAGAACCACCACATCCGTCGGTAACAGTTGCTCCCGGAGCGTTCGAGGAACTCCACCAACAAGTGGTCACGCTAACTCAGCCATTACATCAGAGAAGTACACCCCAGCACCATCCTCATAGACTGGTCTTATTGCAGATGATCTGGCTCCTGACCCCAGCCAAAGTGATGTCAGAACCTCGGATGCACCGCATATGCCCTTGGGTTCGAGATCAATTACTATGGACTCTACTGATCTTACACGGATCATCCAGGAGGGAATCACCCCTAACACGCCTTTCAACCTGGAAATCTTATCATGCCCCCTACCAGATCGATTTAAGTACCCTCGGGTGAAGGAGTATGATGGGACGACTGACCCCACCTGACGCTGTAATGTGAAAGGCATTTCCTCATACACTTACCAATGCAGCCAGGGATTGGTTCTCCACATTGGAGCCCAATTCCATATCTTCCTTTTCAGACTTGGTTGACAAGTTCTTTGCATTCTTTGCAAGTAGTTAACGCATCAAAAAGACAGTCGCGTCACTTATGTAGATGCATCAGAGACCCAGTGAGACACTTCACCATTTAATGAAAAGGTTTAATGAGGAAAGACTTATGATCCCCGATCTACACATCACAGCTGCAGTCTCTGCCCTAACGTATGCCATAAGATGTGAGGCGTTTAAAATGTCTTTGTCAAAGACCTTTCCCAAGTCGATAATCGACCTACTAACCTAGGCTGAGAAATACATCAATATAGAGGAGACCATGTTTCCAAGAAAAGATGTCCCGCCATTAAAGAAGCCCAATCTAAAGCGGCCATATGAGTTTAACCAGCGTCCGGATCCTTTTCGGAGCAAACCAAGGTAAGACCCTCCTTCAACACCTTTCACTCGCTTAAACACCATAAGGTCTAACATTTTGATGAAAATCAAAGACCTTAAAGAGTTGAAGTGGCCTCTAAGACTATGGGCTTCTCCCGAAGCCCCTAACAAAAGCAAGTACTGTGACTTTCATCGAGATCATGGACATACGATCGAAGGATGCTTTGCCCTAAAGCAGGAAATCGAGGCTCTAATTAAGAGGGGTTTCTTGGGTGCTTACTTCAGTCATGACAAGCGCCAGCGGAACAGCCAGATAAAAGGAAAGGCTCCTGAAGATATGGAAGATAAGCAACCAACTGCGAGTACTATTAATATCATTGTCAGAGGAATGGCCTCAAGAGGGGACTCCAACAACGGGCATAAGCAGTATGCCAGGCAATACCCCTTGACCTCAAGCTTGGATTTCGACAAGGTAGAGGACATCACCTTCGGATCAAAGGACTTAGAAGACGAGTCTTTTCCTCATGATGACTTCTTGGTTATACCAACAATCATTGCTAATTTTGAGGTAAGGAGAATTTTGGTGGATAATGGAAGTGCAGCCAATGTACTTTCACATGAGGCTTTTGTTCAGATGGGTACATCGGCTGAGCAGCTCAAGCCGGTCAAAACTTCTCTTCAAGGTTTCAGAGGTGGTGTCATTATTCCAGAAGGCATTGTTGGGTTACCTCTGACCTTGGGATTAGAAGTGAGGCAAGTAACACAAATCACAACTTTTCAGGTAGTCCGTGCTCCTATGGCCTACAACGCCATACTTGGAAGGCCCTTTGCTGAATAAGATCAAGGTAATTGTCTCAACTTTTCACCTAGCAATGAAAATTTCTACAAATAATGGGGTCGGAGTAGTTCGAGGAAGTCAAACTATAGCTAGACAGTGCTATGTTACCAGTGTCCGAGAGATTAAGGCTGACGTTATACAACTTTCTGAGGTCGAGCTTGACCTCGAGCATCGTGGGAGGCTTGTCCCGATAGAGGTGGATGAGTTCGAGCTCGAACCTGGTAGAAAAGTTACCATTGGTCGAGATCTTGATGCTACAACCATCGATGTATTCGCTTGGAATGTTGAAGATATGCCTGGGATAGACCCCGAAGTTGCAGTACACAGACTCAACGTAAACCCGGCACAAGACCTGTGAAACAAATGAGAAGGCAGTTTGTACCAGAACGACGGGAGGTCATACGGGAAGAAATTGTTAAGCTCATCAAAGCAAAATTCATTCGGGAAGTTTACTATCCCAACGTCGTTCTCATTAAGAAAACCAATGGGATGTGAAGAGTCTACATCGACTTTACTGATCTAAACAAAGCATGCCCTAAGGACAACTATCCCCTACCTCGAACCGATAATCTTGTGGACAGCACCTCAAGTCACAAATTATACAGTTTTCTAGATGCCTTCTCGGGGTATCATCAAATTCTTATGTTAGAAGAAGACCAGGAGAAGACCTCATTTATGGCTGATTCAGCCATTTACTACTACAGGGTTATGCCATTTGGGTTGAAGAATGCAGGAGCTACATATCAAAGACTTATCAATAAGGTCTTTGCCAACTTGATAGGGAAGAACATCGAGGCATACGTGGACGACATGATCATTAAGATCAAGCAGGTAGATTGTCATATCTTTGACCTTGAAGAGATCTTCGCTACACTACGGAGGTATAAAATGAAGCTGAATCCTACGAAATGTGCATTTGGATTGGCTTCCGGCAAGTTCTTAGGATTCATGATCACACATATGGGAATAAAGGCCAATTCTGACAAGATCCAAGCCTTGATATCTATGGAACCCTCAAATTGCAAGAAGGACATAGAGAAACTAACAGGTCGAGTTGCAGCCTTGAACAGGTTTGTATCCCGAGCAACAGATAGGTGCTTCTCCTTTTTCAAAGTCCTAAGGGACAATCGGAGCTTCGATTGGATGAGGAATGTAATATAGCCTTTCAAGAACTAAAGCAGACACTATCTACACCCCCGATCTTCACCAAGCTAAAACCTGGTGATACGTTGTTATTATACTTAGTTGTTTCTGATAATGCGGTAAGTGGGGTATTGGTGACGGAAGTTGGAAAGGTCCAACAACCTATTTACTATGTGAATAAAATACTTCTCGACGTAGAAACTTGATACACATTGGCTGAACAACTTGCACTTGATTTAGTCATAGCTGCCAGGAAGCAACGTCAATATTTCCAATCTCACACAATCGTTGTGCTCACGGATCAACCACTTAGACACATACTTGAGAAATCAGATGTCTCAGGAAGAATACTAAAATGGGTGATTGAACTGGGCGAATTTGATATAGAGTTCAAACCGCGGCCCGTAATTAAGGTGCAGACCTTAGCTGGCTAATTGCAGAACTTACCCCTAGGCCTCAGGGACCACGGGAGAATAACACGAGCAAGACCTTAGAAATTTGGGAAATCTTCGTAGATGGAGCATCGAATAGTTCGAGATCGGGTGTCGGGATTATCATCACTAACCCCAACAAGACTACTGATATCTAATGGGCGTTCAGGTTCGAATTTGAAGCCACCAACAATGAAATAAAGTATGAAGCTGTCATTCTAGCTTTAGAACTGACATACAACCTTGAACTTGAGCATATTAAAGTTTTCAACGATTCGCAACTTGTGGTTCGCCAGATCGAGGGTGCTTTTGAGAGAAAAGATAAGAAGATAAACATGTATTGTTTGAAGATGCATGACCTTCAGAGACGATTTAAAAGCTGTGAGATCATTAAAATTGCTAGAGCTGACAATGCAAAAGCCAACACACTATCTAAACTTATGTTCATGGGGATAGATGGACTGGATAGAATGGTACACATCAAGATGGTGACATAACCTAGCATAAATTAGAAGCCAAGCATCATGGACATTGATCATGAGCCTTCTTGGATGGATCCAATATTGGAATACTTAAATAACAGGAACCTACCATCTAACCGCTGGGAAGCGAGAAGCATTAAGACTAGAGCATCAAGGTACTGCATTATTGGAGGAGTCTTATTCCGTATGAGTGTTACACTACCCTACCTCAGATGTCTCAAACCCTCTGAGTCCCTCTAAGCCCTAACAGAAGTTCACGAAGGTATATGTGGGAATCATCAATGGGCTCGTGCGCTTGCCTACAAGCTCATAAGATATGGGTACTATTGGCCTAACATGAAGAATGATGCATCGGACTATGTAAGAAGGTGTGACAAGTACCAGAGGTTGGTAATATGATACATACTCACGCTGAAGAACAAACTCCAATTCCATATGCCATCCCTTTCGAGCAATAGAGGGTCGACATCCTTGGACATTTCCTTTTGGCAAGAGGTCAACTGAAGTTCTTTACCGTAGCGATAGAGTACTTCACCAAATGGGTAAAAGTAGAGCCATTGGCAATCATCTCAGAACCCAAGCTCGGATCCTTCGTGTGGAAGTCCATTGTGTGCAGGTTCAAGATACTACAGGTGCTGATAATAGACAATGGAAGGCAATTTTATAATTCGCAATTCAGAAACTTTTGTGACCATCGCCTGACTTCAGTCTTACACCCTCAGAGTAATGGCCTTGCGGAAGCAACTAACCGGATCATATTGCAAGACCTTCGAACAAGGATCGGGGATGCCAAGGGAAGTTGGCCAAAAGAACTGTCCGCCATACTTTGGACATACAGGACTTTTCATAAGACAGCAACCGGTGAAACCCCTTTCATGCTAGCTTTTGGCGTGGAGGCCATGATACCAATTAAAGTCAGATTTTCGGCACAGAGGATGATCAAGCCCCACGTTGAGGGACAAACGACTAACACCTTGATCTGCTTGAAGAAGTACGAGAACAAGCCATACTGAAGCCCACAAGTTATCAAAACAAAACAGTAAGGCACTTCAACACCAAGGTCAAGACACGAAGGTTCAGAGTTGGTGATTTGGTCCTTAGAAGAGTAGCAGCAGCTGGACATAATCTAGGGAAACTAGGATCGGTATGGGAAGGGTCTTTCGAAGTTATACGAAAAGTAAAAGGCGGTGCATACAGCTTGAAGGATACCTCGGAAAGACCACTCCCAAGGCAATAGAACGCTGACAACTTGAAAATTTATTACAAGTAACTGGTTATGCAACCAGGTACCTAGGTTGTTTGGTTTTCTATTTCGTATCTAGTTTATTTTTATTTCTCTTTTCATTTTATTTTTTGCTTCTAGTTCGGGCTTGCATGCCCTCAAACAGTTTATTTTTTCAATTATGGCCTATATGCCTTTGTTCTCTTTCGCTATTTGAAATTCATTTCGACAATAAGAACTTGCCTGAACACATTAATTTAGCATAAGGTCGTACTCTGCGCATGCATCTAGTACATTAATCTAGCTTAAGGTCATGCTCCGCGCATGCAGCTAGCACATTAATCTAGCATAAAGTTGTGCTTCGCGTATGCAGCTAGTATATTAATCTAGCATAAGGTCGTGCTTCGCACATGCAGCTAGTATACTAAAGCAGCGTAAGGTAAAGAACCGCGCATGCAGCTAGCACTTAAACCAGCATAAGGCGGTGCTCTGCACATGCAGCTGGTACATTAAAACTGTATAAGGCTGTACCTCGACCTGAACAGGTCCAATATCCTCAAAATCAAATCATGATAAGGTCGAGAACGGGGATGGTACCTAAAAACTCCAGCTTGTTGGCCATAAATTGGTCAAGTGACAAGCTCGAAATACATACATATAAAACACTCGAGCTTGTTGGCCTAAATTGGTCAAGTGACAAGCTCAATGTCATACATATTAAAAACTCGAGCTTATTGGCCATAAATTCGTCAAGTCTCAAGCTCAAGGTACATACATATTAAATACTCGAGCTTATTGGCCAAATACTGGCCAAAGTAAAATGCTCGAGCTAAAAATTAGATTAAAACTAGAGCTCTGCACACGCACGTACCGTGTATACCCCATCGAGTTCAACAATAAATAACAAATCAATAAAAAAACTCGAGTAATGCACGAAGTACAGTATCGAATAAAAGCAGGAGTGATATGTATCAAAAACTCAAACATCATGAAAGTTAGAATTAATTATAGATATCAAGGTCGATATGAGTAATTAATAATGAAACGAATAATGAAAGCCAGAGTATTGAACTGACATCTAATTCAAATGATAAACCCATATCGGGCAATGTACTTAGTTACAAATTTCAAAAAATCTAACGATTAAAGTTCGGGGTAGGGAACCTAATCTAAATCAGTAGGGTTACCCTGATTGGGGGTCTCGACCTCCTTCCCGTCCTTCTTTCCACCTTTGGCCTCCGACGACAAAATCTCGAGCTCGTTTGCAATCTCGTTCACCGACTTGAGCTCCTCGACAACGGGCTTTAGGTCATCAAGAAGTTTAGTCCGTAAGTACAAACAGGCAAGTCTCAAGCCATAATAATAGGAGCCCAAACCATACTGGCCAAGCAGCGTCCCGAACTCCTCAAAATTTTTAAATACCGCAACTACAGCTCAAGCCTTTACCAGCTCATCCTCGATTGTATGTATGAGCTCGAGCTTAGCCTCTTTAGCCTCATCCTTCGCAGCACCTATTTAGTCCCGAGCCTTACGTGTTTCGATTCTTGTGAGATCCCGTTCTACTTTGAGCTCACGGATGCGTTTTCTTCTTTGTTCGACCTCTTCCTCGAGGTCGCCCATTCTACTGGATGTGGTGGCCTCTCTTAATGCTAAGCCCAAGCCATACTCAAGGTTTGAAAAGATAAAATAGGCCGATGTAGTGTCTAGCACAAAAGAATGTATTTAAAAAGAGTTTAAGATCTTACCTTGAGAGTCAAAAGGTCGAGGGTTTTCGCCCCTTCGTCGTAATTGACCTCCTAATCATATTTACTAACAATGCTTGAGATCAGTGAGCATTGTGCATATTTATCCAGAGAGGTCAAATGAATGGGATCGCCATCCAAGTCAACAATCTCAGGCGTAAACTGGAGAGTTAAAGCTCGAACGTTTCCTCGAGGAGAAAGCTAAGGTGGGGGAGCCGGGATTTTTTTCCCTGATGACTGCCCAGCCCCACTTTGAATCTTGCTCGGGGCTACATCCTGGGCTCGTTTCTTCCCTTTCGACGAGGTAGGTATGTTCAGCTTCGGACCCATCGCCTTGTGGTACACGATGGCGAGGAGGTTTGAAGGATCGAAAGTCATTTCCAATTCTGAAAAAATAACACAAGGCATTAGCTCGAGGTGTTGATCGGGACATTAACATAAAAATAAAGCAAGAGGTCAAAGATTGTACCCTCGATGCCTCTCACGTTGGTAAGGTCGAGGGTGTCTTCCTCGAGTAGATAATCAATTTTTGCTGCGAGGGGTTCCCGATTCACTAACTTCAGCCTATCCCTCTAAAAAAACTCGAGGTATTCCTGACTCTCGTTAAACCTATCTTTATCGGGGATCTCCTTTATCGGACTAAAAAGGTGGTCGAGGTCTTGAGGTTTTACAAAGAAGAAACGCTCTTTCCAATCCCTAAGTGAGCTCGGTGTTTCAGGTGTCCTAAACCCCCCCTTTGTAGATAAATAAACAAAGCAATTATACCTGGGAGAAAATTTCATGTCGTAAACTGTCCTCAAGAGAACGATCCTTAGCTCGACCTCGAGGTATCTACATAAAATGAAAAAATAGACCAACAGCCTCCACCCGTTAGGGGGACTAATTGGCCCGGGCATATAAAAAATGAGGTTGGGAAATGGATGAAAAAAAGGTGGAGAGGCCACATGAGCCCGGCCTTAAGGGCATCCCTAAATATGGTAATCTCCCCCTCTCAAGCATCAAATACTGTTTTAGTAGGTTCGGGAGCCCTAATGTCGCAAAGGGACATAACCCCGAACTCCCTAGCAACCTTAACAATCACGTGTTCTTTATACTTGGTCGGCCCCCAGGGTATGTTAGCGTGGTCTCGACCTCGGGATGCAAGCTGATAGGTACGGCCACATGAATAATGGACGCACCTTCGCCCTCAGGACACCTACTGGATGAACTCCTAGATGATCGACTATCACTATCACTACACCTCTCACTGCCACTACTCGACATTATGCTACTCAAAATAAATAACTTTAAGGCTCGAACATTAAGGTGGTTGCTCACAAACCCTATGCCCCAAGCTCGAATTGCTTTTTCTTAGAGTTAAGAGTGAAAAGTGAAAAAATGAGGGGTGAAAAGGGGGTATTTATAGGGGTCAAAGGAAGGTCAAAAGTCTTGCAATCCTGACCATTGGAATATACCACATGTCAGCCATCCAAAGTCGATCCTCCCATACCCTACACGCGTCATGCATGTGTCACGTACCCAGCTGTCACCCATAAAATGGCCATTAAGTTCGGCCTCGGGCTATTTCATTTCATTGCATCTGGCCTCGCAGCTCGAGCACGTAACTTTTAGCTGCGACCTAGATGCACAGGGGCTTGTGATTGGTACTAATGTTGCTTGCCCGAGCTTGACCATAATGGCTCGAGCTCAACCCAATATGTTTGGGCTGGTTCCAAGTTTGGGCCTAATACTTAGGTTGGGGTTAGGAATGAGGTCGGGTGCGGAACACTTTTCTCCAGTCTCTTTGACCTCATTTCATGTCTTGTAGGAATATTAATCCTATTTTGACTACGACTTCCCTGCTGTTCCTAATTAAATATGTTTCCTAACCTATTACGAATTTGACTTTAACTCAAACTGTGCACTTCTAACATAACATAAACACCTTGAATAGCAAGGACAAGGACTACAGGATGTTGAATCCTTTTAGGACTCCATCTCCAACATCTATAAATACATAACCCAGCATCATTATTATGGTACGTTTTTATTAATATTCCAGCATATAATCTTTCGCACAATTTCTCTTTCTGACTTAAGCATCGGAGAGACGACCATGACACACCTCGACGCATTTGTTTCAGGTATTGAAAACTAGATCATGCGGAGTCCAACCATTCAGTTCGAGTTCACTCAGGTGCAAGTTCTTGGTAGCATCACTTATAAACTTATTATGTACCAATATTCGATACGTATCCAACTTTGAATACTCTCCAGTACGATTCAATCCGTATCGAATACATTTTTTTATTTTATATTTTTAAATTTTCAATACGTATCGAATTAGGACAGGAGGAAAAGAGGTTTATTGGTTTTAAACTATTTTAAAACTCATTACTATTCGCTATAGATTGACAAAAAAAATTTACTTAATAGATAATTATTGTTATTGTCAATAACTTAATAGCTTATTGAAAATAGATAATATTTATTGAAAATACAGTTTTCGTTTAATTGACAACTAGAGCTTTTCATTGAAAATACACAATATTATCAAATCTTTTAATACATGTAAAATTGTGTTAATAGTTTGACAAATATATTTTTATTATTGAAAATAGATAATAGTATTAAATCTCCATTCAAAGTAGAATACCAAATGTGGGATATTGCCGGATAGGTGGAAGTGGTTGGGAGTGGCAATGATGGGGCCCTTTAAGTAGCAGTGAGTAGTCGTCGACAATTGCAAGGACTAACGTGGGGGTGGATGGCCGATAATTGCAAAGAATGGGGTGGGATTTTAGGAAAAAGGTGAAGTGTTTGTTTGGGTGGTGGGTTAGTATGGTTAGAAAAAAGTAAATATTTACTAGATTAAAAACTTGTAAAAGTAAAATTATAATTTCAAAAGAAAACGATGTAGTAAGTGTAATTTTCGCCTTACCTTATAAATTCTATTGTGGATTTGAAAGATAGTCGTACAGTGATATTTTAATTTGAAAAAGGAATGCAATAGAACTAAAATAGTAATTTTCTTGATTTTGAAGAATCGATAATATTGAAAGCAATACGATTTTTTTATTATTTTTTTTAAAAAAAGAAATTAAACTTGTAATAGTCTTGAAAATGAGAAAATTCTAAGCCAACTGTAAGCGGAACAAGACATAGGAGTGCATTAGAAGTAAGACAGTAATTTGAAATAGTAATATTTTTTTATTTTGAAGAATCAATAATCTTGAAAGCGATAGGAACTTTTTTTTTACTGACTAGTGAGACGCACGTGACATAGTGTCGTTGACTACGTAATAATATAGATATTAAAAAAATTTATTTGTGTTAGGCATTGGCAAAACATTGGCACGCCAAATGTCACGATTTCCTATCGTCGTCAAAATTCAATTTTTTTTTCGCCGTTTTCCCCACACGCTTTGCTTTCTCCATTTGCCCCCACAAATCTGACAAGCCATTGCTCTATCTCCATTTTTCCACTCAACCAACCATACCTATTTACTCCTCCATTCCCACATTGACCCACATATCTTAAGATTTCTCTTTTCTTCTTCTTCTTCTTGTAACGACCCGGCCTCTCACCAGAGCCGTTATCTTATGTACTGTCCGCGACACGAGACCCATGTTTCTGTGCACCACGAAGACACAAGACCCATGTTTCCGTGCACCACAGAGACACAAGATTCGTGTCTCCATGGCGCACGGAGACACAGACCCGTGTCTCCGGCCACACGGAGACACCATGTTTTCGTGACACACATAGAAATTTTTTTTTTTCTCTCTCGATAGTTTTACATACAAGTCTTCCTTTTTTTCTCAAATAACATTTCCTTTCGGAGGCGATTCCCCCACGAGGGGAGCTGTCCGTCGACCCCTACCACCTAATGAATATCTTTTATGTTTACGAATGAATTTCTCTAAAATTTACATATATTTATTTTCAATATTAAACAACTAGCATGCAATGCATGTTAACCACACTAATTATTCAAAAGTCCTTTGAAAATCTAGAACAAAAAAAGTCAACCAACAANTAAAATTTACATATATTTATTTTCAATATTAAACAACTAGCATGCAATGCATGTTAACCACACTAATTATTCAAAAGTCCTTTGAAAATCTAGAACAAAAAAAGTCAACCAACAATGATTATTTTAAAAGGACAAAATTGCATGTTTGACATTAAATTCAGGTAACATGGCCCAAATAAGTCACCTTATATGCACCTTGATACTCTCCAAACTGCATGATGGTGAGAAATAAGCAATATAGTTTAACTCAAAGGTGTAAATCAATGAAGTCAAAATATTAGATTCTCACAAAATGAATTACAACTTTCAAATTACCTCTCCACCGATTAAAAAGACTTTAGGATCAACAGACATTTCTTCATCAAGAGCCAAATTTAAAGCTTCAAGCAATGTCATCTGCAACAAACGGGGGTAAAAAGACTATTAGTATGAATAAAAAATTAATACTATTTTTGGTAAAAAAATTAAGCAAAAGAAAGGGACATAAAAAAGAAAGGTTAGAGTAATAATGGATGGCTTCTCACCCGATAAAGACGTGGAAAAAAATCTCCTTTTTGGATCAGCAACCATAAAATAACTTGAGAAGTAAACAGGAAAAGAAAACTGCATTCACATATAAAGCGGGGAGAGTTGAAGTAATTACCTCTACAGAATTGGGATCCAAAGCGGTGCTGGTTTCGACCGCTTCTCTATGATTCATCTTCATCTCATTAACATTCTAATTAAGCAAAACCAAAATTTAAATATCAGAATCTAAATGTAAATTCCAAATCACCATTCCCATAAAAAAATCATGCAATAAACAACTATTTTAGACCCAAAAAGCACGAACCTTGGAAAACCAATTATAGCTCCTTTCAAGAACCAAAACAAAAACAAGGATAAACAGTTTCCACAATTACTTCCACAACTTCACATGACGAAAGGTTACAATTTTTGTCCATGGGTGCCATTAACTCAGGTACCTGATAACTTAATAATTCTTCCACCACGCCGCACATGTACATAGTAGACCACAAACCCCTGGAGGTAGCATTCAATCACTAAACTTGAAACAAAAAAAAAAAGTGACGTCCTTATGCTCATGCTTATGCAATCACCAGATTAAATCTATTGCAAATCCCTTCAAGCCATTCCTTCGTGAGCTATCAGTATAAATGTATTTGACAGGGTAAAGGCATAAATGAATACATGAAAACACTACAAAACCAAATCTTTTGAGAAGCACGCTTTGTGCAAGGTGTTCATTAGGAGTCTTTATATACCTTTTGTAAAGGATGGATGAGGTTTCTTTTATGAAGTTTAAATTCAATCTTCTTGATGAAGCCATGATTTTCAATTCATTCACATGGTATTAGAGAATTTATTCTTCAAAGCCTCCAGTTGAGCTTATGCTATTCAGAAGTCTAATTTCTCTCTGCACTTGAGAAGATTTCTACTAGTTAGTGAATCCATCATCTTCCTCACTACATTTCTGAATTATTTTGAATCATGGCAAATTTCCTTTTCAATCCAGCTGAATCTGCATCACAAGATTGTGAGATTCTCGAATTGAAAATCATGGCTTCATCAAGAAGATTGAATTTAAACTTTATAAAAGAAAACATAGAGAAGAAATCGAAATTGTGAACTATTTGATTTGCAATCAATACATTTGTCAAGTATATAAAGGAAAAATACATCATTACAGTTGACCTTAATAACAACATTAACTTCATAACTGAATCTATCAAGTTGTCTAATTGAATCTTCCTAACTACCATGCTAGTATAACAGCATTACAGTTAGCAAGCAGCTGACTTGGCTGATGTGGAAGCAGCAGAAGTGGAAGCAGAAGCGGGAACAGCTAAATCTGCATCACAAGATCCCCCTCCCCCCTCTCTAAAGAGGGGCATAGATGTTTAAGATGCCCATCTTGGAGATATTTCTGTGAAACAAGGCAGAACCAAGGGGTTTTGTTATGATATCTGCCAAATGATGTCGTGATGGAACATGGATGATTTTAACTAATCCAAATTGTAGTTTCTCCGGAACAATGTGACAATCTATCTGAATATGTTTAGTTCTCTCGTGCTGGACAGGATTATGAACAATGGAGAGGGCCGATTTGCTATCGGTATACAAGAGTGTAGGTTGATGATGATGGGCAACCAAATCTTGTAAAAGATAAACAAGCCATTAGATCTCACAAATTGTAGAAGCCAATGCTCGATATTCAGCTTCAGCAAAGGATTTGTTGACTGTAGGTTATTTCTTGGATTTCCAGAAAACTAAGGACTTACCAAGGAATATAGCAAAACAAGTAACACTTTACCTAGTATCAGGGCAATTAGCCCAGTCACTGTCACTGTAAACCTTGGGATGTAACTCTGAGTTTGTGGGAAAGAATAAGCCTTGGCCGATGGTAGCTTTAATGTACTTGAGAACCCTTTGAGCTACATCCAAATGGTGTTGAGCAGGTTTAGACATAAACTGGCTAAGAACCTGGAATGAATAGGCCAAATCAGGTCTAGTTATGATGAGATATATCAATCTGCTAATGAGTCTTCTATATATTGAGGGATCAGACAATACGTTAGAGTCCTCTGATTTCAGTTGGAGAGTAGGGAATGCTACTGGTTTGCAGCAAGAAAAACCAGAGTCTTCTAATATGTATAGGGCATATTTTCTTTGGCAAAAGTTGATCCCCAACTGTGATCTAGAAACCTCCAATCCAAGTATATACTTTAATTCACCTAAATCCTTGATTGTGAATTGATCATCTAAGAAATTTTTAAGAACTTAGATTTCATGGAGATTGTTACTAGCAATTAAGACATCATCAACATAAACCAAAAGGACCACGAATGAATCAGTAGTAGTTAGAAGAAAGAGAGAATAATCTGATTTGGACTGTTGAAATCCATATGAGATAAGGCCGATAGTGAGTTTTGCAAACCATTGGCGAGATTCTTGTTTAAGTCCATACAAGCTTTTATTCAATTTTCAAACCAATGAAGAATCATGAGTGGGATAACCTTGTGGCGGCCTCATATAGACTTCCTCATATAAGTCACCATGCAAGAAAGCATTTTTGACATCTAACTGGTGTAAGAATCAATTATTTACTGCTGCAATAGCCAAAAGCACTCGAATAGAAGTTAATTTGGCAACATGGGAAAATGTGTCAAAAAATCAAGGCCTTCATGTTGGGTATATCCTTTAGCAACCAGCCGCGCTTTATATCTTTCCATGGTGCGATCTACTTTGAACTTGACCTTATATACCCATTTGCATTCAATGGTATGCTTGTCATATGGAAGGTGCATGAGGGTCCAAGTATCATTCTTTTCAAAAGCTTTGATTTCGTTATTCATAGTTTTCTGCTAATGTGGAAACTTGATAGCTTGGCCATAGTATTTTAGTTCAAAGACATTAAAAATTAATGCAATAAAAGCTTTGTGTTTGGGAGCTAAACGATTGGTTGAAATGAAATGAGATAAGGAATAAGGTTCACCTAATGCATATGGTCTGGCTAGCATTGTAGAAGATTGGATTACAGTGAAAAAAGAGGGTAAATCACGCTGATAATCATTCGGGTAAGAAGGTAGATGTCTGGGAGAGGGTTGAAGAGAAGAACTAGGTAGATTAATGTCTGATAACTCAGAAGAGTTGGAAGGAGGACTAAAACTGGAATTGTCTGGCAATGAGGATTGAGTAACATGATCAGAATTTGTATCAACAAAGACTGTTTCTGAGCTAAGTGGAGTAGGGTTGGTGTTAGGTGCTGGTGTGAAATAAAAAATTAGCTCGGGAATAGGAAAGATGTGTGGATTTGTAGGTGAGTGAGGTGATGAGGACTGTTTGTAGGGAAATTATGTTCCTGCTAATAAAGACTCTATGAGTTTATAGATCATATACTTTGTAATCTTTGTATCCAAAAAGATATCTAAGAAATATACACTTGGATGTTCGAGGGGAAAATTTTGTTCTTTGAACATTAAGTGTAGATGCAAAGCAAAGACAACCAAAGATTTTGAGATAGTCATATTCTGGTGGCTTTTGGAAGAGCATATCATAATGAGTTTTGTTGCCAATAATGGGTGATGGAATACGATTTATGATGTGAACTATTGTAAGTATGCAGTCACTCCAAAAAATTAGAGGTACATTTGATTGGAATAGGAGTGCTCTGGCCACTTGTAGGATAAATTGATGTTTTCTTTCCACCACTCCATTTTGTTGGGATGATTCCACACAACTTCTTTGATGTAGGATTCCATGTGAATTATAAAAATATGGCATGATAAATTCAGCACCATTATCGAATATAATAGACTTTATCTTGGTATTGAAGTGAGTAAGGATCATTTGATAAATAAAAAAAATTGATATGGCCACTAGTTTCAGATTTGGATTGCATCATGAAAACTCATGTGCATCGAGAGTAATCATCAACTATAGTGAGAAAAATCTGTAACCATTAAAAAATGTATACTAAATGGTTCTCAAATGTCACAATGAACTAAATCAAAGATTTTATTCGAAATTGAATCACTTATAGGAAAAGGTAACTTCTTTTGTTTTTCTAGATGACATATTTCACATATATGTAAATTGTTACAAGGTATTTGAGAAACAATGCGTGGAATTTTGGTCATTCTTGTATTGGATAGGTGGCCAGTCTGAGATGCCATAGGTTATAGCTCGTATGTTGAGAAGTATTGGTCGTTGGATTGTTGATATGCTGAGATACATGAGGTTGATCATGAACAATCAGGAGTTGATATGGGCCCCTTTTCTCTTTAGCAAAATCAGTCATCTTCAAGGTAAATAGGTCATGTACAAAGCAATGAGTGGCAGAAAATATCACACAAAGATTAGAGGATTTTGTTAGTTTAGAAACTGATATAAGACTGAATGAAAATGAAGGTACACATAGAACATTATCAAGTGTTAAGCTATCAGAAATTTGAACTTTCCCAATGCGGCTGATTGATATAGAGGTGCCATTTGGTAAATGAACATTAGCGGGCTAAATTAATGGAAGTGAAAAATGTCGGTGAATATATCATGTGATCTGTTGCTCTTGTATCAATTATCTAAGAAGTGGTTTTTGGTTTGAGAGTGGCTATATTACAAAAAGAAATACCTACTGTGATGGTGGCTGCTGATTTGGAGGGTAGATTTTGCTGAGTTTTGGAAAATGCTAAGAATTGTTGGTAAAGGTCTTGACTGAATGAAGTATTTGGTCCCCCATCATTTCCAGACTGGTCTAATGTCACAACATGAGCGGCAGGAATATCAACTTGCATTCCTGATCTTCTAGGTCCTTTCTAACCAGGTGGATAGCCTATGAGTTGGAAACACTTATATGCAATGTGAATTAGATAATTACAATGAGTGCACTTGGGCTTCTTCTTATCCTTCCAGGATGGAGGTCTATTATTTGTTCTAGGGGGCTGTCTTGTTGTCATTGCAACTGAATCTGGGAATAAGTGAGTATGCAGGTCTCGTTGGCTTTCTTCTTTAAGGAGAACTACATATACTCGAGCTAGTGATGGAAGTGGAAAAGTTAGTAGCAGTTTGCTTCTCAATGCAGAATATGGATCATTGAATCCAATGAGGAATTTCATAACAGCGTCTGATTGCTGAGTATTAGAAATACTACGTAGTATGTCACAAGTGCAGCTAGAAAGAATTCCACAATTGCATTTAGGCAGGGGTCTACAGCTGATGTACTAATCTCGTGTAGCTTTGAATGAATTATAGTACACAATGAGTGTTTGTGAACCTTGAGAGATGGAACTGAGAGAATTTTCCAAGTGGTATACTATGGGGCCATCACTGTGGCTATACCAGTTTTAAGTTCATTTCAAACTTCACAGGCAGATGAAATATACAAGTTTTGACATATTTCTTTACTGGTCGAATTTAATAACCAAGACAGCACCAGGTCATTAGCACGAACCCAACAATTGTATGTAACACCAGAAGGTGAATTTGGAGCTGGTAAATAACCATCAATGAAGGCTAAGGTCCACTTCAAGTGAAATTTTCCCCTTTCGTTGTTCACTTCGTGTGGAACTCCTACCAATTTCTGCAAAGGATTCACTGAAGCTCGAATGCAGAGAAAATAGAAAATCGAACGATTAACGGTAATAAAATAAAATCATGAACCAACAATACACAAGAAGAGCAAAATTATGTTATGAAAATTCACATTTCTCAGTTGTAATGGAATTTGTGGGGAATTTTGATGAGATTTTTCCGTAGATTTTGAGACTTTTGTATCGAGTGAAGAAAAATGAATTCTGGTTTGAGAGAAACAATGGCATGAGTACACAAGAAGAGCAAAATTATGTTATGAAAAATCACATTTCTCAATTGTAAAGGAGATTTGTGGGAATTATGAAGACGGTTTTTTGTAGATTTTGGTGGTTTTGTATCAAGAGAGGAAAAATGAATTGTGGTTTAAAAGAAACACTGGCGTGTGTGGGCAAATGAAATGGGAAAAAAAAAAAAATTATTGGGCACGCATCCATATAAGGTACTTTTAGTTTATTTAGGACAATAGTCTTGAAAAATTAAAAATTCTAAACTAACTACACTCCCTTCTTCCTCTTGAATTTCTCCTTTTTATAGAGGTCTTGAATACTCTTGATTTAATTTTTTTTTTTCAACTTGATAAAGAAATCTTTGAAAGGACAATAATATATTGACAGAAAAATTTGTTTTTGTTGGTCATTTGAAAAAGAATCTTTCCTTCGTTTTGGAGAACTTGATTTTGTCGACCACTTGCTTTTCTGTAAAGAAATCATTTCTTTATCTTGAAGAACAATTAATTAAACTGGAATCTATTCTTGTGTCATTATTCCAATAATATCGCCTTTAAAGGACTATAATATCGATTTAGCTTTATCATATATTTCTTGAAGAGAATATTGAATTTATTGATCATCCACCAATTCATCAATATTGATGCCATACCAATCATCTTCATTTTCTCGAGTATAATTTTCGATTTCAGACCCTGAATTTGACTTTGAAGCCTTAGAGGCATTTGAAGTTAAATTGGCTAAAACAGCCAATTGTTGAGCTAGATGTGCAAATTCTTCAGAATATTTGCACTGAGCCAGCATTGACATAAGCTTGCTTTTTTTCTATTAGGAAAGTAACTTGCTTATCTTGAGCTTCGGAGACTGCTTGACTTGCTTTCTTTTGTTGATACTGGCAATTTTCGAGCCAGACTTGAACTGCTTTTGGGAGGCATTAGTTTTCGTGAAATTTTCACACCACTTGATCTTGAGACGTCGAATTATATGTGTAGGAGCATAATCAAAATCAACTTCCCTTGTAAATTGAAAATCCCAACACATAATCTTGGGTATTTTGAAAAGTCTTGAAAATTAGAAAAGTAACCGTTCTTGAGTTTGATGAAATTTAGTTTCGTGTTCTTTGAAATATTTGAAACCTTGAGAAATGAGAATAGATCTCTTTCTCAATTCCAAAGAATAGAAACCAGTTTTGAAACCACTTTGAAGAAAAGTTACGACATTTATGGCCAAACATAGTAAATGGAAGACTGGTCTAATGTAAAAAAATAGATATCATGCTGTCATATAATCCAAACAATTGAATTTTGAAGGTGGAATTTTTTTCTTGCATATCAAATTTCTTGAATTCCTATGGGTTTTGTCCCACTCTTCTTAAGATAAAATTTTGAAAATACTGAGTTTTGTTAATTTTATTTCTAGAGAGTTTGGCTTATGAGTAATCTCGGCAAAATTTGTATTCTTAAGAATAAAATCATAATAAGCTCACAATTTCATGATGTCATCTGGCATATACTAGAATCCTTCTAGAAGTATCTTTGAAATGTATTCTTCTAGAGATGCATACTTTGTAGACCACGATATTTCCATTATGGTAAATACCTCTCTTTTGTATAATATTGGAATTTTGATTTTTTGAGACTCATTGATAACATGCAGTTTTCAAGATCTTGCTTCAACTGTTTTTTTAAGTTTGTTGGCTTTGAAGTTTGATAAGCTTGAGAGGGTTTTGAAGTACATATGTCAAATGGCTTGACAAGAGATGGAGGTCGAAATTGGTTTTGAAATGGATATTTTGGTTTTATGAATATTTCCTAATTTCTGAAATGTATTTGAGGTTTGAATTGGCTTGAAGAGGCTTGAGATTTTGAGGGTTTTGATGCTTGAGTCATCTTTTGCAATGAAATTGAAGTTGTGCTTAAATTTGCACTTTGTAATAAAAATTGATCGAGGAAAATTTTCTTGTTTTTCTCTTTTTCTTTGTTGACACTCATTTTGCTCACCTTTGTTGTTATAGATTCTTTATTCTCTCTAGACTTTACTCAATTTTCCCCCTATTTCTAGAATCTTCACACTTTCTCTATAAGAATTCTTTTGTAAGGAAACCTGGTAATATACTAGAATTGCATTATATATATATATGGAATTTTGAAATCAAAACAGGTTTCTATTTTTGCTTGCCACCTGTCAAAAATTTATTTTGAAACAAGATTATTAACATCTTTTTTGCAATTACAATCTGTTTTGACAAGAAATATTTTATTGATTAGTCATCTTGAAATTTTGTAATACGAAGTACTATTGATAAAAAAAAATTAATAGTTGAATAATTCTTCTGTGGTCATATCCATATTCTAGAATGGTATCGCACTAATTGTTCTTAATTTTGAAATTTCTGCTTGAGAATTTCCCATATCCAATATCCAAAGCATCAGTTTCTACTATAAGAAAGCTTTCGGGTTTACTATGCTGAGACAATGAAGGATTTTGACTAGTTCTTTGATAGTTTTGATGGCTAACATAATCTCTTTGACTTCACTTTGGTGGATTTTTTGTAAGTATCTGATAAACAGGTTCACATATTTGCCTAATGTTTTGAACAAAGTCAGCAACATAATTGACACTTTAAGAACCTTTGAAGACTGATTTTGTGTAGTATTTCATCTGGAAAAGTCTAGACTTCTTTGAACTGGCATAATCGTACCTTGATAAATTTTGTGGCCTAGAAACTTAATCGTAGTTTGACATAAAATTATTTTCTTAGCTCGAACTGCTAATCCATTTGATTTAATTATCTTGAAGAAAATAATTAAGTGCTTCAAATGTTGTTCTAAACTTTATAAATAGATGAGAACATAATCTATATAAACAATTAAAAAAAAAATTTATAAGGATTAAAAATGTCATCCATTATTTTTTGAAATTTAAACGGAGCATTTTTTTTTAATCAAAACGGCATCACATTCCATTCATATTGGCCAAATGAAATATTAAATGTAGTTTTGTACTAGTCTTATTCAACAATCAAGAGTTGCTAAAAACTAGGTTTCATGTCAAAATTTGAAAATA
>CAIGRT010176436.1:0-14267 GCA_903798405.1 Fraxinus platypoda
CCCGGATTGACACCTCTACATCCACTGATTCAGAATTTAATTTAAACTTTATTAAGGATAACCCCACTGATAACCAATGAAATTCTGTCCACTAAAAATTCCTTATGAATTCTATAAAAGCACAGAATCCATTGAAAATTTCAATCACACTACCATACGAAAATGGCAAATAAACGTAAAGCCATGCCTCTACTCCTGTCCCTAGTTTTAGTCCAAACCTGTCTTGCAGCCGTTGGCGGCGGGGGAATAGCCGTCTACTGGGGCCAAAATGGCAACGAAGGCACCTTAGCTCAAACCTGCGCCACCGGCAGATTTTCTTATGTAAACATAGCCTTTCTTTACAAATTTGGCAATGGGCAGACCCCAGAAATCAACCTGGCTGGCCACTGCAACCCGGATTCGAATGGTTGTACAGCCGTAAGCGATGGAATTCGCCGCTGCCAAAGGCTCGGCATTAAGGTGATGTTGTCCCTTGGCGGTGGCGTTGGAAGCTACTCTCTGGCTTCTAAAGAAGATGCAAAGAATGTAGCAACTTATTTATGGAACAATTTCTTGGGTGGTTCATCTACTTCTCGGCCGCTAGGGGACGCTGTATTGGACGGAATTGATTTCGATATTGAGCTTGGATCAACCCTTTATTGGGATGATCTTGCAAGATATTTGAAATCATATGATGGAACTGGCAGAAAGGTGTACTTAACAGGTGCACCCCAGTGTCCATTTCCTGACAGTTTTCTAGGGTCTGCACTTAATACGGGCCTTTTTGACTATGTTTGGGTTCAGTTTTATAACAACCCACCTTGCCAGTATACTTCCGGAAATACAGGTAATATCAAGAATTCTTGGACTCGCTGGACAACATCGATTAATGCCGGGAAGATATTTTTGGGACTACCGGCCGCCCCGCAGGCTGCCGGAAGTGGGTTCATTCCACCGAAAGTGCTATCAGCCGAAATTCTTCCGATGATTAAGAAATCACCCAAGTATGGTGGAGTAATGCTATGGTCCAAGTATTGGGATGATCAGGCTGGATATAGTGCTTCTATAAAGAACAGTGTGTGAATTTTATGTAGTATTTGTTGTCTTAAGATTGTAAACGGGTATAACTGATATTGACCGTTAAATAAATTGGATATGACTTTTCGTTTTACTTTGTCTTTACTCTTGTGTTCTCAATAAATTTAGAGTTAATAATTAAACATAAATAGGATTAATAGATTAAACCATAGTTTGTCATTCGTTCAGTTGAGTTCTAAATCTATCAAAATATTTAAATAAACCTTATAAACACAGAAAATATTTTTTTTGAAATTATATCAAATCCTGTCAATACTGGTCGCTGTCTCCTTCTAACATGTTTCTTTTTGCTAAGAAAATAATCCGAATTGCGAAAGGGGAGCAAGAAAAACAGATTAAAGAACACCAAACATGTTCGACAATAGTCCGCTGAGGGAGTGTTTGGGTTGGAACCACCAGTCAATACTTACAATATTTTCTCCAATTTTGAGTCCCTTAGAATGATCCAAACTTGCTCCATCAAGATTTTATAAAGAAAATGTGTTACAGGACACAAGCATATATAAATCCTTCTCTATTTCATCCCAATTTATAAAATGAATCAGATCAAACTATTTCTAGTCAACATTATAAATGGATCAAACTCTGGTCAAAATCAAAGTTCAAGTAATAATCAAATGAGTTTATCAATTGAGAATGTCGGTATAGAGGAAGATGGATAGAACTCCTACAATTAGCAACTCGCTTTTGAGAGTCGTTTAATTTGTAATTTTATTCCAGTAAAGTCATCCTATTGGTAATTTCCTTGATATTATTCAATTTTTTGTCATAATCCTGTTCTGCTTTTCATTGATACTTTGCATTGTGAGTTTCAAACTAGTCAAGTGCAGTATTATGTAGAAACTTGAACAGAATACCAAGCTACTAAGATATATAATTCAATGAAAAGGCTTCACCTTTTCTATTTCTTTTGTTTTATAGTAGGTAGCATTACATTTATTAGTCGAAAATCGAAATATTTATTAGTCCTTTCAAGGAACAAACAATCAATCTTTCTTTTAGACACTGCTTTTAATGGTTGAACTATAGCCGTCGTCGAAGAATTTACTCCACAGCATAACCCCTCCATATTTTGAGGAAGATTTGATAGATGGAAGAACCTGATTGATAAGCACATCTGGTGGCATGTATCCACCACTAGGTGCAGCATTAGGCGCAGCAGGTAATCCCAAGAATATTTGATTGGATGGAATAGACATCCATTGGTTCCATCTAGCTAATAGATTGTCAGCATTATCAGTGTAATGACACTGTGGATTATTGTAAAATTGTATCCAAACATAGTCGAAAAGGCCAGTTTGTATAGCAGTGTCAAGATTTGCATCCGGGATTGGACATTGAGGTGCCGCAGCCAAGTACACATTTTGCGAGTCGAACCCTTTAAGTGCCCTGTTGAAGACATTTTGTATAAATGAGTTTGTCGCTACTAAAACTTTTAAATGTTGGAGCAGGCAAAAAGACTTGCATTTTAGTATCATGGCAGCTTATTTTTGAAAATTGTGAGTATCTCTAGACTTTGATAGAAAAATGAATTTGACTTGCATGTGAGGAAGCATATTGAAAACATGATTTAGATAAACTTGTCGAACAACTTATAGTTTTAAATGAGGAGGTTCAATACCTTGCTAGCTCATCCCAGTATTGGCCTGAACCCGACTCAATGTCAAAGTCAATACCATCCAAAACCGCATCCCCCAGTGGCCTCGACCCAGATTGACCACCTAAATAGTTGTTCCAAAGATAATTTGCAACATCTCGTGCATCATCTGGAGACGAAAGCGTGTAACTCCCTACTCCACCTCCAAGGGAGAGGAGTACTTTGATTCCTTGACCTTGGCAAGCTCGGATTTCGTCGCTTAAACGAGTGCAAGTACCCGAGCTGGGATCACAGTGCCCAGCTAAATTCAGCACTGGGGTCTGACCATTGCCGAAGGTAATCAAGAAAGCAATATTCACAAACTCATAGTTTCCAGTGGCGCAGGTATCTGCTAAGGTTCCTTCATTGCCATTTTGTCCCCAGTAGATTGCAATTCCACTTGCATTTAAGGACCTAACAAAGAAAGATGCAATTAAGATTGAAAATATCAAGATTTGAACTTGTGAATAAACTGCCATAATTCAAAAATTCTTGGTTTGGTTGCTTATATTTTTGACGAAGATTGCTCTTTTTATAAGGTGCAAGGACTAAGCTAGTCTACAGACTTGTAGAAATTAGGGAAATTGCACTATCAACTCCTCATACATTGTTCTAGTAGTAAGTCGGTCCTAAACATTTTATTATAGTTGCATTCGTCTCCAATGAATGACGGAAATCATTTAAATATTTATGATATTCCAGTATATGAAAAGGTATATGTAAGCTATTATGACATTGGAGACTAGGTGTGCAAAAATGTTGAAAACTAATTTGCTCGTTTTCAAAAAGTGAAGTCTAAATTACTACTGCAATAGCTTGGGACCACAAAACAATTTTCCGTGGAAAATGAGGGTTTTGTCGGTGTAATTAAAGTTGAGCATGGAACACATTTTCTAGTCAATTATTCTAAAGTCGGTCTTTGTCTCCCACTAATTAATTGCTTGGAAAGTTCAGATTGTGAATGAGTCAAGAAAATGTATGGTTTTCTAACACGGTGAATCTAAATTTTTTTTATTTTTTATAATTTTGGAATCAAATGGTAGGTTGATACAAAAGTATTAAATTACTATCACGTTTCGAAAACTTTCAAAATATTTCCATAATCAAAAAATGTTTTCCCAATTTTTTTATTTTTTAATAAAAATTTGGAGAAATTTTTTTACCGAGAATTTTATGAAACATTTCGACCTCAGAAAGTTTGATTAGAAATTTCACTTTATCGTGGACTACGTAGCAAGCTTCAACTAAAAATTAACTTGTAAGACAATAGTTCATTTTTATGTAAAAAAATTATTTTAAATTAAAAAACTACTTATGAGACAAAAATTCACTTGTATGTTAAAAAAATCATATAATTAAAAAATGTTAGTTATAACTAAAAATTTCACTTGTAAGCAAAAATTCTCACTTTTAAGAAAAAAATCACTTATAAGTAAAAAATTCTAGTTCAAAAACTCATTTATATGTTAAAATTATTTATAAGTATAAAATTCAATTATAACTAAAAAAAATGTATATATAAGTAAAAAAATTACTTAAATATAAACTTCAATTATTTGTAAAAAATACTTTTTAAGCACAAAATTTACTTCTCAGTAAAAATATACATTACAAGTAGAGAAAATCACTTGATTAAGTTTAAAATAGTTCTTATAAGTAAAAATAGTATCGATGCCGAACAAAAATTTATGTATCAGACATGAACTCCATCCCGATAGGAGTTTTTATGCATCATAGTTTGCTAAATACTTCTCCAGCAATTGGCAAACTAGAAGTTGACAAAAGACAAGGAATCAAAATTTTGTAAAATACTGTTACTACATGTCTATTTTCACATAAAAACACTCCTCTATATTCCGGAACTTGAAATATGAAAACCTCAATGACTGATTGAGCACTAGGGTTCCAATTACTAAAAATCCGAATATGCACCCAATTACCATACTAATGTAATATCCTTCAGTGATGAGCTTGTCTTCCTCGTCTAGAATTTTCATCCCACTGCTGTTACCACTAAACTTTGTTAGATTGAGAAGAAAGAGATTTTATTCATTCTCGAAAATTACATGGAATGAATGTACAAAATGGGCTATAAATAAGAATCAGAATTGGTGCCAAAAGAAAAGAATAAACCAGCTGGACTAACAAACAATTAAGTTGGAAGAACGAACTAGCTAACAAACTAAAAGAAGTAACAAACAATCAGAAAGAATAATTGAACTACTCGTCTGTTGATGACTAAGTTCTAATACTCCCCCTCAAGATGTAATGTAAATGTTTTTTACATGCATCTTGGATAAAAGAGAAAAAAGAACAGATACACCCAGGGGTTTAGTGAAAGCATCAGCAAGTTGATGTTGAGAACGCCAGCTGCAATTTTGTCCCGGATTAAGTGACAATCGATCTCGATGTGCTTTGTCCGCTCATGGAAAATGGGATTGTTGGCTATCTGGATGGCAGATTGATTGTCACAAAAGATAACGGCTAGAGAGGTTGCACATATCTGAAAATCATTTAGTAATTGTTGGATCCAAATGACTTCACAGACAGTGGCAACGATTGCCCTGTATTCTGCTTCATCTGAGGAACGAGAAATGGTAGGTTGCCGTTTTGCTTTCCATGAGATCAATGAGTCCCCAAGAAAGATGTAGAAGCCAATTGTGGATTTCCGTGTCAAGGCAAAAACCCCAATCAGTATCTGAAAAAGTCCGAAGTTTGATGTGTGATTGTGGATCAGAGAGGGCAGAAAATATCAAGCCCTGCCCTGGAGAACCTTCCAAATAACAGAGAAGGTGATGTACAGCCTTGAGATGAGGCATCCTAGGTTGAGACATATATTAGCTGAGCTTGTGAACTGCAAATGTGATGTCTAGACGTGATAAGGTAAGGTAAATTAATTTCCCAATCAAACGACAATAAAGAGAAGCATCTGGCAAGAAGTCTCCATCAAGACTGCTCAACGATGTTTTGGGATCCATAGGAGTACTGGCTAGTTTACTATCCAAATATCCGAAATCTTCAAGCAATTGGAGAACGTGCAATTTCAATGCCTAAAAAGTATTTTAAACTTCCCAGGTCTCTAAGTTTGAACTGAGAGTGCAAGAACGTTTTCAATGTATCAATGGCATGAGAATTGGGTACGGTGATGACAATGTCATCAACATACACAAGTAAGGCAACAAACTCACTTCCAGAACCTTTGGTGAACATAGAATAATCAGCTCTTGATTGCTGAAAACCATATTGAAGAAGAGCCTGAGTAAACTTTGAGTTCCACTGTTTGATGCTTGTTTTAGACCATAAAGAGATTTATGTAATCTGCAAACAAGCTTCTCCCCCTGCCTTGCATTATTAGGAACAGGATAACCGAGTGGAAGATCCATGTAAACATCTTCAAATAAGTCACCATTCAAAAAGGCATTATTGACATCAAGTTGAACTAAATGCCATTTAGAACAAGCTGCAAGAGCTAATAACACTTTGATAGTAACGGCTTTTGCCACTGGTGAAAAAGTGTCAAAACAGTCGAGGCCTTCCTGTTGTGTAAATCCCTTTAGCCACCAAACGTGCTTTATGACGTTCAACTGATCCATCAGACTTGTATTTGTTTTTGAAAACCCATCGACATCCAACAGAATGTTTACCCACCGGTAAAGGTACCACTGACCAAGTATGATTGAGTCTCATGGCTTCTAACTTAGCCTTCTTAGCTTCTCGCCCTATAGATATTTAACTGCTTGATGATAGAATTGCGGTTCAAATTGAGAGGAAATGTTTAAAACAAACTGTCTATGTGCTGGAGATAAATTGTCATAGGAAATATAATGTTGAAGGTGGTGAGGTGATTTAGCAACAGGAAGGAATTTCTGAGAGATGAGATTACAATGATAATCCCTTAAATACTTTGGAGGTTTAGAGGCTCTTTGAGAGTGGCGTGTGGGAACTGGAGTAGTGTCAGGCTCAGATGTGGAAATGGTTTTAGTGAGGGGGTTGTTATTTTGAACAAGATGATTGGTATCTAAAGTTGCATCAAGAGATGGTGATGCAGAGGGTAAAGGCTCAATATGAGGTGAAATGTGAGGCTCATTAGATGGAGCTGAAGATGGTGCAAGAGATGGAGACTCAATTCGAGGTGAAGTGTGAGTTTCAAAAGATGGGTTAGATGGTAACCTATGTGGAGTTGAAAATGTGGCTGAGTCTTAAGGAAAAACCAGTGAAGGTAGAGGCAAGACTAAGTCAGGGAATGGATCCACCAAATGGTCAGGTTCTGAGACTGTATGAAAAGGAAAAATACTTTCATGGAAGACAACATCTCGTGACAAGAAAATTCGTTAAGACTTTACATCATAGAGCTTGTAACCTTTCACCCCAGAGGGATACCCCAAGAAAACACAAACACAAACTCGAGCTCGTGGCTGGAACTTGTTCCTATTTGCAGTCAATGATGATGCAAATGCCAAGCATCCAAAAACTCAAAGTGCAGAATAATTAGCAGCCTTTCCATACAACACTTCAAATGGTGTCTGATGTTTTAAAATGGGGGAAGGGGTTCTATTAATCAAGAAGGTAGCCACTAGAACACATTTAGACCGAAATCTGATAGGAACCCGTGATTGGAAGTACAATGACCTAGCCACATTCAGCATGTTTGCGTTCAACCATAGAGTTCTGTTGTGGCCATTCCACACAACTGAATTGATGCAACACTCCTCTTTCAGCAAAAAAATCAGTAAATGCTAATTCACTTGCATTATCAGATCTGAACACCTTTATTTTGGTATTAAACTGAGTATCAATCATTTTGAAAAATCTAGGAATAACACCCTTAGCATCAGATTTGTTCCTTAAGAGATAAAGCCATGTAAACCTCGAACAATCATCCACCAAACTTAGGAAGTAATTGTAACCTGAGTGTGAGGTAACACGATAAGGCCCCCCAAATGTCACAATGTACCAAATCAAAAGGATTAGCTAATAATCTATTGTGTGATTCAAAAGACAATCTCCTCTGTTTGGCTAGAGGACAAATGTAAAAAAGGCATATGTTTATTCATCTTTGTAAAATCACACATCAATTGGCTCTTCAAGCATACCAATCTTTTAAAAGAAAGATGTCCAAATCTATTGTGCCAGACATGGACAGATACATTATTAACAAAAGAACTAGAAACATAATTTAAGGCTTTAGTATCAAGGACATACAAGTCCTGCAGTCGATCACCATTGCCAGTCATCTTCTTAGTCTTGGTTTCCTGGATGATGAATCCATCATGAAAGAAATTAAATAAGAGTTGTGAATCAACAGTCAAGGCACTAACTGACAATAGGTTGAATTTGAATTGAGGTACAAATAACACATCACGCAATGTAATTTTTGGACTCAATTTGACATCACCACACAATCTGACTGGAATCTGCGTGTGATCAGGTAATGTCACATTAGAGCCATCAATGATTCTCATATTTTCAAAAATATCAACAGTGGAACACACATGCCTGGTTGTGCCTGAATCCATTATCCAAATTTCCTTGGAAGAAAAGATAGGATTAATTAAGACAGATTGGCATATACATGCTGCATATGAAACGATGTTATTGTCATTATCACTAGCTGCTGATTTGATGCCAGATGAGCAGATAACATTGACATCAAATCCTGATATTGAGTAGGATTTAAACTCTGAACAAAACTCCCAACAATAGGTTTCTTACCCTCATCATGTGGAACAAATAAAGTTGAAAAATGATTGATAGAATTTGAACCAGCATTACCTTTGAAATTATCCTTTGATCTGGATTTATAACCTAGTGGATATCCATGGATCTTGAAGCACTTGTCTGCTGAGTGACCATGAATGTTACAATGTGTACAATAAGGCCTTTTCTTTTTTCTAATAACTCCAGGTCTTGAACTATTAAAGTAAGTTCCAGATCCGGCTGATCCTTTGACACTTTCAGATTTGACAGTAAAAGCAGCAGCTCCATTTAAATCATGTCCATCAAATAGTTGTGTGCTAACCTTTCTCTGATTTTCTTCTTGAGAGATCAAGGCAAAAACCTTATTGATTGGAGGCAAAGGATCTATAAACAGCAGTTGTCCTCTGACTTGTGAAAATGAATCGTGTAACCCCATGAGAAATGAGATTATGTACTCCATTTGGTGATGCTCTTTCAGCTCTTTCACTCCTCCACAGGTACGGTTACCACAAGTGCAGTTAGGACGGTAATAACTTAGCTCCTCCCATACAGTTTTGAGTCTAGTAAAGTATGTATTGACAGTGCTTTGATTTTGAGTTAGATTCATCAAATCTCTTCTCAATTGAAAAATGTGTGGTCCATTCTTCTGTTGAAACATATCCTTGAGGTCGTTCCATATTTCAAAGGCTGAATTAGCATATATTATGCTAGTTGAGATCTCATTTGAGACGGAATTGAAGATCCATGATATAACCATGTTATTGTTTCGAATCCATGAGTTAACCAATTCAACATCAATACCTTCAGGTTTTGTTATTCTTCCATGAATGAATCCAGTTTTGTTCTTCACTGATAATGAAATCATTATTGCACGGCTCCAAGAGGCATAGTTCTCTTCCGTGAGCTATTGTGATACAAGGATTAACCCTGGGCTATCAGAATGGTGAAGGAAAAAAGGACTTGAAGGCTCATCAATGACAAATTTACTCATAGCTGATCGCACTCCAATAATTCATTCTGATCCCACTGGTTCCATCAGTGTAGATCAATTCTAATAGATGAAGGAATGCACAGATCGGAAATGAGACTAGAATATTTTCTCTGATACCATGTTAGATTGAGAAGAAAGAGATTTTATTCATTCTCGAAAATTACATGAAACGAATGTACAAAAGGGGCTATAAATAAGAATCAGAATTGGCGCCAAAAGAAAAGAATAAACTAGCTGGACTAACTAACAATTAAGTTGGAAGAACTAACTAGCTAACAAACTAAAAGAAGTAACAAACAATCAGAAAGAATAATTGAACTACTCGTGTGCTGATGACTAAGTTGTAATAAACTTGGGGTCTTGAGCATTTTCATCTCTGTGGCATGCTTTTGTAAGTGAAGGGCCACAAAGTCTAGAATTTCCCGCATATGACGTAGCGTTGAAAGTTTGTAAATGAGCAGTCCATGGAATTTTGCCTGACAAATTGTTATATGACAAATCTAACACTCAAAGTCGGTCCAAGTAAGAAAAACTGGTAGGAATCTCACCAGAAAGTTGGTTTCGTGATAAATCAAAAATTCAGACTTAAGTTGGCTAATCTTTGGAGGAAGGAGCCCACTTAGGTCATTTCTTGAAAGATTCAACCCAACCAAACTTACCAAACTTGTAATTTCAGAAGGAATTTCCACCTTCAAAATTATTGCTTGAAAGATCAATGAGTTTCACTAGTTTAAGAGTAGTTTTGTACTCGGCATCTTCTCCTTTCCACATTACATTTGCCCTCTCATATTATAGCATAAAATGAAGATCCACGAAATATGAATCTGACTCTACTTCTTGAATCATTGCAATGAGATTGCTTAGGGTATTGTAAGTTTAAAATCAATCCAAAACAATTATGCGGAAACAAATCGGATCGAAAAAAAAAAAACTCATGGATCGAGTTCATACATCCGGCTATTAATGTTGTTCCAGAAGCTCTCCTTCTTGTTCCAGTTAATGGCACTTTTAAGCTCTCAACACTCCAAAATTGATAGTGTATAATGTGTATTTTCAGTGGTGTTTGAGCTTAAGGACCAAACCCCTTATTATAGCCAAACTACCATCAAACCATGTCTTTAATTACCTGCCAATCAATTGCTCTATGAATATTTGAATTGAAGTTTTATAAATGTTGAAACTGAAGAACACCGCCAAACACACCCACCACCATCACAGCCTGCACAACCACTACAACATTTTTGTTTCTTTTGTTCTTTTGTTATATGCGTGTTGGGGGTGGGGAGCTTTTGTCTGGTATTAATGTGTGTGAACCTGGGATTGTTCATGAGAGTTACTAATTCCGAGTTACCTTAGGATAGGTCTGATGTGAATTGTATTTCTAGTAACTGTCTCAATTAGCATAACTTGTTCTTCCTTTAGAGCACTAACTTGTTTGTAGGCGGTGAATGTATTGCGCAACTGCTGCCCATGCTCGATTATGTTCAAGCATTTTGCTCAACACAGAGCTTAAGACATCCTCTGTACATTCTTGAACATGGATAGAAGATGGGTCTGCATTGCAATAAGAACTCACTATAGGTAATCTGCAGATGATTGTGACCTCAAATTAACAATTAACAATGATAAGGATGTGCAACATTTTATTTTTCATCTCCATTCAGGTGTGCAATTTCCTAAACTGCACAACATAAACACAGAATCAAAGTCTTAAATACATGAATTACTTAGATCACAATAGCACAATGAAAGCCACTAAATATTCTACTAAATAACTAGTATCAAAGAACTGTAATCCATATCCAAGAAGCAATTGCATAAAATTGTGATCTAACTGCTCTTAACAGACATAATAAAAAACAATAATCACAGCTTATATCCCAGTAGAGGCTGCAGACATCATCAAAAACAAATAACCACCATCAAGACCAAAAATCAAAAACAAAAATGGGTCCAAAAATAGAGGCTGCGGATTAAGGCACCATCTATAAACAAAAAACAGAAACTCATCTAAACATTTTACATCCCACAAGCCAACTAAACTATAATTCAGGCTACATTCAAGATGTCTCTTCAAGTCTCCTAGCATCTGCCCTTGATGCTCTAGAACTTGAAGCTTTTGTTGGTGTGAATTCATCCTCCATATCTTCAAGTTCGATTTGCTCATTCACCAACTCTTCTTGAAACAGTTGTACACCATCATTACCCTCACCCATTACCTCTATCTGGCATCAACTTTCCCTGATGATTGAAATGAATATAAGTTAGTGGAAATACGACATATCGAACAGCGTATCATCTTTCACCAGATGACATGCCGTCATCTTCACCCGAATATTTCATGTATTAACTATGAGCAAGGCATAGATCTTAGAAGAAAAATTCAACCCCAAGTAAAATTTCAGCATTACACTAGTTATGCCACTGTAAATGAAAATAATGGAATGGCACTCGTTTATTGGTTTTATGAAGCCACAACTCCTCCAAATGAAAACCTTTAGTGCTATGGCTCAATGGAGGTAAGAAAACACACACATATGAAATATTTGTTTCCCTCTTCTGGGCCCAAACGAAGAAAAGTTTATATGATGAATTATATATATATATATATATATATAGAAACGACATAAAAGAAGAGAATAAACAAAAAATATTTGGGAATTACCTCGACGTGGTTCCTCTATGTGCGATTCTTCAAAAACACAAGATTCGTGTTTGGGGTGGGGTGGGGCCTTCGAAGGCGATGGTGGATCGATTTGGGGTTAGGGTTCTTGGTTGGGAGCGAATTTGGCAGGTTTGGGAGATTCAAGGGATGAATTCACAACTTCAATTGATTTTCATAGGGGTGTTTGGGAAGAGAGGCGTGTTTGGTGAGAATTACACTGAATGATGTGGAAATTTAACTGCCATCTGTGATTTTCATCATCCACGTATGCAATGGTTAGTGACGAGAGTTTCTTGGTGAGCAATGAAGTGCAATGATATAAGCTCAATGAGTAATGGGGTACAAGTTAAAGTATAGTGAGTGAAATGTGATAATATCTAGAGTTCGGTGTGTGTTGAAACAATTTACTCAGAATGATTAGAAGTCAAATCTATGAAATCGAATGTGGAGAACTTAGATGAAAAATTAGGAAGGATACCATGAATGTTACGTGATACGTCCAAAACCATTAATTTGGGACATAGATCCCAAAACCAATTCGGGAATCTATCTTTAATTGAAGTATTGGAGATATTGAGCTCAATTAATTCATTTTGTGTTTTAAGCCATATGGGGAAATGTGTTCCCACTTTGCAACCCCCAACCATAGAGAAGTCAACTGAAAAAAGAGGAGTCCATCCAGAACTGAAATTGAAAGAGATGCACTGGTTGTAATTCAAGCTCAACAATCGTAACTGGGAGAGATTTGGAAAAATGGACTTAAGTGATTATACCTTCAAGTTGGTTTGCTTCAAGTTCCAAATACTGGAGTTTGGTAAGGGTTTCAATTCATTCAGTCACACTGTCACTAATTCAAAGACAAATCTAAAAATTTTAAACTACTCAGATTCCCGAACGATAGAGGAATAACACCTTCAAGTTCATTGTGAAAGAGAGAGAGAGTCTCACGGGAAATGATATTGCCGATAGCATGAGGAATGAGACCTTGTAAATTATTGAAATTGAGTTTAATGTAACTCAGGGTACTACTGAAGTTAAACAACCAAGGGAATACCGAAGAAGATGAGAGCTCATTGTTGAAGAGATCAAGTACAGAAAGAGAACTAGATGCATTGATCATTGGACAAGGAGAAATGACTGATTTCAGGTGACAATATGACAAGTGTAAATCTCGGAGTCGAGATAGTTTAGTTATTGCTTATAATCAATCGGTCGCCTCTCTGAGATTCACATGGGTCAAGTCAAGATAGTTTAACAAATGAAGTTTAGAAAGCCAATCAAGATTGGTGCTAGTTAACATACCATTATTGTAACCTTTGAGACTAAGAAATTGCAATTGGGTGAGGTTACCAAGGTGATGCGGAATGGGCCCACCAAAATTAGAAGCAAAAAGATCAAGATGTTGTAATTTGCCTAGGGAGCCAATGGGATTCTACCAAGATTACTCTGGTCTAGATAATTCGAACGTTGTAATTCAAGCAACCACCGGCTAATATTACCTTGTAGACAACTAAAAATCCCTGAGTAGTTAAGCCGGCCATGAAGATCTAGCACAATAATCTGATTCGTTTGGTTATGACATTGGACACCACTCCATTTGCAGCAATCCTTTTTATCTATGGCTGTACCCCAAGAAGAGAGTAGGCTATGTTCATCAATAAACTCATCGAGCTTCTCTCTCCTTCTCTAGAAACCTGATTTTAACGTCATTCAACATTGAAGAGTTTCCAAAATCAGCTCTCAAACTTAAAAGTAAAGGTACAACAATTAACATGACAAAATGTCGAAAAAGCTTCATATCGACAATCATTTTCAGAACAAAACCGCATATAAACTACAGATGTATTGGTATATCAGTTGTATGAATAAATTTTGGTCAGTGTTACAAAGAAAGATTATCTCAATCTGCAATAGACCATTGAAAAAACTGCCAGAAACTATAAATAACAAAAAGGAATAATTGATCCCCACACAACTAATTTTTTGAAGAAGGATTTTCCACAGAATTGTTTGTTAAACATCTAATAGATGCTTACGTTATAATTTAATAAATCATAATTCAAGTCATTGAAATCGAAGTCATTTAATGTTTGCTCTGATAGAAAAACATAATAAGATTATCAATCAACATAATAATCAAATCCTTAATTCTCAAATATAACTATCCATGTTGAAATAATAAGAATGAAAATAGCGGAAGC
>CAIGRT010176452.1:0-12712 GCA_903798405.1 Fraxinus platypoda
TGTGTAAAAATGCACTTATCACATACGAAGTGTATCTATTTATAGACTAATTAACTAACAAAACCTAACTAACACTACAGCTGGAACCCTTGGATGCATGAACTGGTGGACAAGCAGGACCAGTTTAGGGTGGATCATGATCGGTGTGAGCTGGAGCTTGTAGATTCCAACACGCCCCCTCAAGATGGACGGTGAAGATTGAGAACGGCCATCTTGGATAAGAGAAGGAACGACCATCTTGCATAATAGTCTTCAAGATAAAGTGGAGAATCATGACTGCCTTCACCAAAGAATTACAGGAAATGGCTTGGAACTGCTCAAAATTCTCAGATATCTTATAGATCTCAAACAGCTCTTTCACTGATTCTCCAAGTTCAGAAAGGTCATAGCGAGACACATAAGATTTAAGCTCATCCCTTATTTTCTGCAGAGGCTCACATCCGGCCTCTAGAGCAAGTTTAAAGAAGCCAAGAGATATTTTGTGCTTTGAAGCTGATTATACTCTTTCCTTGGTTGGCTGCAGACTTCACTCTAGCCTCAGAAATTGGGGTAATATTGCCAACTGATCTTGGAGCAGGGCTGGCAGAAGACTTGGAAGGAACAGACAGTCTTCTTGGCGGCTTTGTAGATTTCTCCTTGCCAGAGAAATCAAGAGTAGAATTTAGGAAATGAGTGCAGAAAATTCCAGAGCAGAATTTCGTAAAGAAGGATTGATTGCTCTGATACCATGTTAAATTCTCTTCTAGCATAGAACTAGAGAGTAGAAAAGAAAGAAGAAAAGATAAATTCAATATGATTTCATATTGAAGATTGGAAAATTATCCAATGAATTGAAATGCATACAAAGTGTATCTATTTATAGACTAATTAACTAACAAACTAACTAACAATTAAACTAACTAACAAAACCTAACTAACAATACAGCTGGAACCCTTGGATGCATGAACTGGTGGACGAGCAGGATCAGTTTAGGGTGGATCATGATCCGTGTGAGCTGGAGCTTGTAGATTCCAACACTAATGTCGGAGAAGATTGAACGAATTCTTTATTACATGTCACATCTACTTGCATTTGAAAATTTTAAGATGGTATGCAAACATTCTCTTATTACATACAATTCTACACTTTTGACTTTTCTCAATTTTAATATTCTGACTTCAACCAGAAATTATGATGCATTCTCTATAGTAGTTTAAGCGTTTAGACAGTATAATTTGATTAGTAGATTGATCGGGAATATGCTCCTTAAAATATGATCCCTAATCACATTGTAGACTTTTGCCATCCACTGCGATTTTCTTACTACAGGAGTACATTGAAATTCATTCTTTTATTATGTAGCCCGAATGCTCCAACTATATAAAGGATTAATATTACAAGAATTGTGCACACACTTTTTTCTCATTCTTTGATTGATTTATGATTATTATTCCTTCTTTGTGCTCTTGTAGGTATCTGTTGCTAGTTATACAGCAGGTCAGCGTGCTAAACATTTACCTCGAGCGAAATATGCTGCAACGGTGGCTATTCTTGTCGGAGCAACACTATGTTCACGCTAGTCATTCTAAAGGTCTTCCTTTTCAACCCTTGTTGCGGGTACATTGATTGGCTCATTGAGTTTACATAATGATGCTATTATTGGCAGTGTATGTTGAAGGATGTTGGACTTCACTTCTTAAAAGTAGCTACTACATTGTCTTGTTGTAGGTAGTAATGAAGAGTATTGATTGTAGTATCTTATTTTAGGCAGTACAACAGAGTATTAAAAGTAGTAGGACGCTGCAAAATTTATTACCTTAGTTCAGTATTTATTTGATTCTACATAATAGTTTTAAAATATGCATTATATCTTGTGTGCTTGTACAGAGTAAGGCACTATTTATCCCTTTTCAAATTTAATTGACTATTAATTTTGTTGCATTTGAACTTTGCAATAAATTTGTAGTCATAGACAACTTGTAGGAATGAATTACCTGGATGTTTTACATCATCTACTTATTAATATGAGCTATTGACATATTTTTCTTGTAGCTAATATTTCACTATATTTTATATGTTCATTTTTTACTAAAGTTATGGAGCTTTCCCTTATAGGATTCCTCATTTATCCAAATAACGGATTGAGGGTGAGCTCAACGTATATCTTAGAGTCAAGAAGGTTATTTAGTTGTCCCATGAATTATTGGTTATTTCTTTTGTTTTTCTAGTTTTATTTTCTTCTTTTTAGGTTTGGTGAACTACCCTAAGTAGTTCGACCATGAAATTACTAGCATATACTTTATTTGTATTTATTTTGGTTTGGAGATAATCAAGTTTGTAAATAATACATTGGTCTATATCTATTTGGTTGACAATAAAATTATTATTTTTATCTCTTTTGAATTCATTTATATGTTAATAATTGTACATTGAAGAATTCTTTTTGTAAAGTCGGGAGTTATTTTTAATGAAGCAAGTTACATTTTGCAATACCGTAGTTACAATTCTATTGCGATGCAAAAAAATTGAAAATTATATGTTTAAAATAGAATTCAAGACATACACAAATAAGGATAAAATAAATTAGGCAACAATATACATCGTTGAAACGACAAAATCTTTGTGTCTCAAAATAAATTTAACTATAAGGCATAGATAAATATCAATTGTCACAAAATAATTTGCGCAATAATTTTATATACTGTAAAATAAAATATGCGAAATATATAGATAATCACGAAATAAATTAGGCAATAATTATACATCATTGCACAAATTATAACGCGACAAGATCTCTGTGTTACGAAATAAATTTAATTACAAACATCACTTGTTACACAATAAATTATACTACAAATGTTGAATATCTTGAAATATATTATGCAACATGTCAAATATATTGTAAATCATATTTCGGTACAAACATGACTTGTTATTGAAGATATATTACTACAAGTATGAGTTGTGGCAAAATAGAATAGGGAACATAGCGAGACAATGCCTGCAACAAACATGTTGTCATTGTGAAATTATTTTTATAACAAAATGTTTATTTATGCGACATCTTTTTGTCGCAATTTTGACATTTTTTTGTTGTGTTCTTTGAAATTTTGTAACTCGTTCATGATCTTGTGAATATGTGTTTTTACACTTATTTATGGCTGTTCTTCGGTAACGCACTGCTGAGTTGTGGTGATTCTTGTAACTCGTTCTTGGTTATTGGTGAGTTGAGCTCACTCACTTCGATTTCACGTTATTTCTTTGACTCACGTATAAGTTGTACTGAGTCATACTAACTCGCTAAGTTCTTGCATATTGTTTGGAAGTCGTAGTCCTATTCTGATATTCTCTTTTCTTTTGCCTTGTACTGAAATCTAGGTTTCGGGTTCTGGTATTCTCTAACCCTATTATTTAATTTCAATTGTACTATGTTTTGTTTGTTTGTGGGCATTAAGGTAATTGGCCTACCTTTGTTTTCTTTTGTGGGTAATTATATTACCACCACAAAATTTAATTACTAAACCACATTATATTAACACTACAATTAAAATATACTTTTAATAAATACACCACAATAAATTTACAATTATACTCTTAATTCAATAAAAACTAAAAATGAAACGAAAAAATACAACCATTATGGTGTACTCATAATCTCAATATTACATCTCATTTTTTTTCATTGATATACATCTTGATTCTTTAACTTCACGATGTATATCTTTTAAAAATATTTTTAAGCATATTAATGAAGTTTCCATGAATTGTTCTTTAATTTCTTTCACCGAAGCAAATGGAGGGTTGAATATCCATAGAAATATCAAAAAAATTATCTTCTTCTGGGGTATGGCGAAAAAACCAATAAAAGTGACACAAGAATTCATCGGCCACCTTCATTATTTTCTCCATTATTTCTTTTGATACTTCATTATTTGTCACTTGATAATACAGAGGCAAAAAATGCAATTATTACAAAAATAATTGTTAATGGTAACTATGTGAGCATCAGGTCTTACTTATATACCTGAGAAAACCCACAAACTGGTAAGATGAAACTAACAAATTAGACAAAATTGAGCAACTGCTTGCAAACTTAAATGGAGATGATGAATTAAAAAAAAAAAAAAAACCATGCCATCTGCCAACAAACTCATCACCAAAATTTGAAGTTCAAATTCCAACCAGTGCTGTGAAATATCCAAAATCCCAAAAACAAAAGATGCATTCAATCATGAGTAGCAAAAAAAGCTAGTAAGGGTTAATTTCAATTTGAAGTTTTACCATAGAGGTTATTCAAACAGATGAAAGAGAGAAGAACAACATATGGGTGTTGGTGGATATTCGTGTCATTTTAGTTCTAATTATTTTAGTAAATAAAAAAATGTGGTGGAATTCAAACAAATTTTGTTGTGGCAATATAATCACCCTTCTTTTGTCCAAGATCTCCTGTGATGAATTGGGAATCTGAGAGAACATTGGATTAAAGGGCTTTCAGTCCTTAAACCCATTAAATTGACAGTTTAATTATAATTTGTACATCTTGATCATATGTCTACTGGATTATATAATATACTGCTTATGTGAAACCTGTACTGTATAATCTATTTTAATGTTTTTGCAAATTTTCATGGTAAATAGAGATCATCTTCATTGTATTATAATTCTTTACTTCAAATTCTGAAAAATTTGTGACTATTTCATCTTGCTTGATCTTGAAATACTCTGTGCGAGTTTATTTGTAAACATGAGTTCTTCAAAAAACTTTGAGGTACAATTGTGGAATGCCACTAAAGAATTTAGCCTCTAGCGCCAGAAGATGAGGGCTCTATCATTATAATAGAGATGTGATGCTCCTTAGATGATACTAGGGTGGCAGATGTGAGTATTAGATGAGATTGCTTAAAACTCAATTTTCCTTCACCTATTTGACAGTGTGACTAGAAAAGTTGGGGACACAACTTCGGCAGAAGCTTTACGAAAGAAACTATAGACACTTTACATGATTAAAACTATGCCTAATAAGTGCTATCTACTAAGGCAATTCTATAACTTTAGGTTTTATACCTCATCTAGCTTAAAGATACAATTGATAAGTTCACTAAGTTCATTCAAGATCTAGCTAAGCCTCTGTTTGTCTCCAATTTTTTCAAAACTTTTTTTTTTTACACTCATTTTTAACTACACATTTACACCTACTTGTAAATTTAAAATTTTTCAAACTTTGTAACCACACATTTTCCAAAAAATCACTATTTAAAACAATGCTTTTCCAAAAAAATGTCTACCAAATAGGGACTACTTGTTATGACTAGTTATATTATGATCAGCAAGTAGTAGCTCTATTGAACTCTTTAGGATATAAGTATATAGAGACCAGACATGCCTTATAATATGGGAAAGAAGAACTCACTGTAGATATCATAACCTCAGCTTTAAGAAATAGAGAACTTGAGCTGAGACCAGACTTTAAAGATACTGAAAGTGGTGAGTGGCGGAATGTGAAAAAGAAATTGAATAACAATATGGGTAAAAATTTTAGTAATTGCAACTCTAATAAGAAAGGGAAAGGGACAAATGAGAAGAATAAAGATAAGATCAAGAATAAATGGAAGTCTTAAAGTCAAGAAATGTTATTATTGTGGAAAGACTAGACATTTCATAAAAGATCGTTTCAAGAAATTTCTTACACGTAAAAGAAATCTAACTCTGGTCAGTCAGCAGTTATAGCTTGTAACAATGATTCTGAAATTCAAGGTATTGTCCTTGTGACTACAGCCAGAAAGAACTCAAATAAATTGGTTATTGATGCTGGTCGTACCTTCTACATGTATGCCATAAAAGAATGGTTCACTGAATTTATTGGCATAAATGGTGGACAAGTTCAAATGGAAAATTACATGAGTTGTCACATAAAGAGAATTGGAAAACTTAACCCTTTGTTTGAAAATAATCATATTCTGGAATTAACTGAGACAAGATATGTCCCTGACCTGTAGAGAAACTTGATCTCTCTAGAGAAATTAGATAATGAATATGATATAAGAATCCATAAAGATTTTACTAAAATCTTTTTGAATGGTAAGGAAATAATTACTACTTTCAAGGTGAATGTAATTCACACTCTTGTGGGCTAAGCCATTAGTTGGCAATAGCAAATCTACATTCTGTTTAAGTCTTTAGTCTGACGTAAGAGACTAGACAACATAAGTGATAAAAGGCTCCAAATACTTAAGAATACAGGGTGTTTTGGGAATGATAAAATTGAACAACTTAAGTTTTGTGAAGAGTGTGTCATTTGAAAGCTGAACAAAATGCCCTTTAAAACTGGGATTCACAATCTACATCTATTCTTGAATATATACATGTTGATCTTTGGGCACCAGCATCTATAACACTCTTAGTGGGTCCAGTTTTTACTGCTTATATTAGATTAATTTTCAAGAAAATATGGTCTTTTTTGCTAAAGTCAAAATCTGATACTTTTTAAAACTTTTAAGCAGTGGAAATTGTTGATAGAAAATCAAACAAGAAAGAAAATTAAAGCACCAAGAACAGACAATGGACTTGAATTCTGCAATTTTGAATTTGGTTCTTTTTGTAAAGAATCTGAAATTCTGAGACATAGGACAGTTACCTATACATCTCAGCAGAATGGTATAGTTGAGAGAATGAATAGAATTTTATTAGAAAAGGTCAAATGTATGCTTTTGAGTTCTGGTTTTCCCATATTATTCTGTGGAGAGTCCCTAAAAACTACTATATAGATATCTCATTAAAGAATTCCTTCTAGTGCTGTAAATTTTCAAATCCCTAAAAAAGTATGGTTTGGTAAGCCTCCAGATTATTCTAGACTTAAGATTTTTGGTTGTGTAGCATATTTTATCCAAAGGGAAGGGGAACGTGAACCAAGGTCCTTAAAATATGTTTTTCTGGGCTATGGGAAAGAAACTAAGGGGTATAGACTGTAGGTTAAAGAACATAATGATTTTAAGGTCATTATAACTAGAAATATCATTTTTAATGAGAATGATATGTCCTATGATGTTTCTTCCAAGCATGATTCTGATAGAAATTCATTAGTTAAGGAAATAGTTTTAGAAAATCAAAGTTTGGATATCATTGAACCTGATGATCAGATTAAGGTGGAGACATCTCAATCTGAAACAGATCAAGGTCAATCTGATATAGATGTTGGAATCAGTCTCAAAATCCCACTCTAAATAATTATAGTTAACTAGAGATGAGAGTACGAGAAATAGGTTTCCTTCTACTAGAATAAGTACCGAGATTTTGTGACCCTTTTCTGTGTCTTGCAATCTCTTGATTCTGATCATACTGCTTATGAGGAAGCTGCTAGCTATAATGAATTTGTATTTTGGAAAGAAGCTATGAAAGATGAAATGGACTCCTTAATAAAGAATAAAACTTGGATTCTTGTTGACAGGCCTAAGAATCAGAAAATAGTTGATTGTAAATGGGTTTACAAAATTAAGGAAGCTGAGTCCAATACTGAAAATAGGAGATATAAGCTAGGTTAGTTGCTAAAGGGTTTACACAAAGGGAAGGCATAAAATATAAAGAAATATTTTCACCAATTGCTAAATATACTTCTATTTTCAAACTTGTTAAATGCAAATTTGATTCCTGTTTATTTTATAAGGGTTCAGGTGGTTTCGAATCTATTTATCTATTACTCTATGTTAATGATATGCTTCTTGCCTGCCATGATAGAAAAGAGATAGACAAAATTAAATCAAGATTAAAATCAGAGTTTGAAATGAAAGACTAGGTAATTTTTGGTGTGGAAATGAAAAGAGAGAATTTTATCCTTTATGTGAATCAATTTTCATATATGATTAAAGTGTAGAAAAATTCAGATATATAAGAATTTTACCCTTCATGTGAATCAATTTTCAAATGTGATTAAAGTGTTAAAAAAATATTTATGTCTGATTGTAAATCTATTTCTCTGCCTCTTGCAAACCATTTTAAATTGTCTAATGAATAATCACCTAAACAGATGAAGAATTTGAAAGAATGAATAAAATACCTTATGCTAATACTGTTGGATTTATTATGTATTTGATGGTATGTCCTAGACCTAACTGGCTCATGGCATAAGTATTTTAAGTAAATACATGGAAAATCCAGGTAAGATGCACTGAATTGCTATAAAATGGATGTTGGAAGGTATAATGAAGGAATAATTTTCAAAGGCTATACATGTTATGATTTTGCAGGTGGCTTAGACAAAAGAAGATCAACATCTTCTTATATTTTACTCTTTGTGATGGGTGCATTAGTTTGAAATTCCAACTGCAAAAAAATGGTAGCTCTATTATATACTGAGTCAGAATATATATCAGCTTGTGATGATGTGAAATAGGGACTGTGGGTAAGTGGTTTATTGAAGGAAATTAATTTTATTAATGAGGTTATCAGATTGTATACTGATAATCAAAGTGCAATTCATTTTAGTAAGAATCCTGTGTATCATGATAGAAATAACATGTTGATATAAAAATTTATTTTGTTAGAGACATGGTAAAGAAAGGTATGATTACACTATTTAAGATTCCTACTGAATTTAGTCATTCTGACATTGGTACCAAAGTTCTTTATTTGTATGAAACCCACAAGCAATGTTCTAAAAGGCGTAATGCGCTGCGAGGTGTCGAGGTCGAGAATCAAGAATCACAAGTTTAGGCGTGTCAATGCGAAGAATAAGCGCCATAATGCGTTTCGTATTTTTAATATTATTTTAATTATTTTTAAGACATTAAATATATTTTTATATAAAAAAAAATAGATTTTTTACTATATCATAATAAAAATAGATTTTTTACCTTAAAAATAAAAGTTAATTAAAAAATAATAAATTTTTACATTTAGGCCCATGACCGTTTTAGCCATCCAAATGGGCGGGTTCATTGATGGTAGTAAATGGGCCTCTTCAATAATGGGATTCGCTGGGTTGGGGACTTGGGGTATGTGATCCCACGTGGGTTATCTTCTTCCCCATTCTGCCATTCATTTCCTTTCCTGTAAATTTGACCATTGATTTTACCCAGGAAATTTCACAAGATTCTTTCCATAATTTGGTGTCTTAACAGTTAACAATGGGCTGAATTCCAGGAACTCCTTCCATTTGAGATTGCACTAATTTTGCTCCTAATACCAGATCTTTCGCCTGGTTTTTGTTCTCCAGTTTCTTCATCCATTTTTGCACCAAGTCTCCCTCCATCAATCCCTTAATTTTGTCCAAAAATACACTTTTCAGACGATCATTCAGCTCCTGCTTATCTGAGGCCAAATCAATATTGGACACAAGTTGAGGAATAAAACTGTGCTCAATTTTTTCTAATTTTAACTCCCATAACTCAATCATTGTTTCTAAAGCTTCATTCCACTGCTCGTAAAAGAGGGTTGCGACAAATAATTTTGATACCAAAAAATTGATGTTTTCGGGAGGGAATTTAATCTGTCGGATTAAAGCTTCAATGTCTGGTTTGTTAAGAAGAGTACAGCTGGGATCCGACCGCATCTGTATGACAAAGTTTGGGCGATTCGAGGGTGGATCCGGCAGACGATCGCGTTGGTAGTTGGGGGAGGACAGGGGTCTCCACTGTTGCCTCTGGTAGTGATGTAAAGGTGGGCGGTGCCGGTGGTTGTAGTAGCTGTTCTGAGACATTTGTCCGCACCAAGAAATGTCAATGTTCTTCCACCTACCGTTTGCAACATATGAAAGGATCCCACATCGGAATCCTATGGAGGAAGCACAAGAAATTATGCCTATAAATAAATGGGCCAACAAATGTTTATTAAGCTTCCTGGGCCTGCCAATTGGTGGGTTGGGAGGTAGAAAATTTATAATTAAAAGAAAAATTCCAAAAAAATATAATTTAAAAAATTTAAAAAAATGCGTGCCTTTGCTTGCATTTTAGAGGTCAATGCAGGCGTTGACCGTATTTTTACATGCATATTCCGAATGCGTGGTGTTTTGATCATGTTTTGCATATAGGCGCTCTTAGGCAGTATTATGCCGCCTTTTAGAACATTGTTTACAAGCGTACGAGATTGTTGATAAGTAGTAATGTGCTAAGTTAAGAGTATCATCCAATAGGGAATAAATTTTAAATTGAATTGTATTTGTCCGTTTTCAAATTCGAATGCAACTATCAAAAGAGATTTATGTTTATTGTATCTAAATTATCTATTACTTAGCTAATATGATTATAAAAATATGAGATGCATGTGTTGGAATTTCGACTCCACGTGTTAATATCCTATTTCCAATTCTCGACTATGTAACTTAGGGTGTGTTTGACACCCATTTTTTGAAGATAAAAATTTTTAGAATAGTGATTGATGGGAGAATGTGTGGTGGAAAAGTTATGAAAAGTTTCAGATTTGTTTGTGATATTATTTTATTGGAAGAATGTGTGGTTGAAATGAAGTAAGAGAAAAAAATGAGAATGAGAATGAGAAAAAAAAGGGTGTCAAACAGGGGCTTAGTGTGGTTTGTGTATACATGACAATCGATAATCCAATTTTATTTAGCTAAACATATTTTAAGCAAGGCCCGATTCTATTCCTATTCCGAATTCATATGCAAAGCAATGCATTCAAAATCATAATTATCTTTATGATTTCACATGCTATACATGTTATTTTAACATTTATTGCCCGTGTGTTGACATTGCAAATTTCTAAACCTATTATGACCTCTCCCAACATTACAACAAGCAACTAATTATCTAATTGGTGGTTAAGCAATTAAATAATTCAACAAAATATATAAAATCAATCAAGAACACAAATTAATTAAACAACTTGGTCTTTCAATTAAAAACAATCAAATAATAGTAATGTTTATCTTCATCCAACATAAAAGAAATCTAGGTTAGCATATTTTTAGAGATAAAATAACAAATGAATTGAAAATCATCACACAAAATTTATAAATACAAGAAGGATATATGAAATCTATTTATTGTTCTTAATCTTCAATCCCAAGATTTGATTCTTCAAGTTCTTGATGTTTCTTGATTCAAACCACGTGCTGATTTGTTCTCCTTTCCAACTTATAATGAATTCGTCCTTTAATTCTTGAAAGATTTGTTGATGTGATGTGGTATGAGAGGTGAGAGAGATCTCTTCAATGGTTGCCCATGTTTTGTATATGTAGCTGTCGAAATTTTTGTCAAAATCACGTCCCAATGGAGTTTCAAAAGAGTTTGCAACACAAAAGGAAAGTTGTCTTCGCGTCTAGCCGAAAAGCTTTGCTTACACATGGTATAAACCATTGCGTGCACATGGAACAATCAATCCGGCCACAAGGTTCGCCAAAATAGGCTTTGCGTGCACAAGGAATTTGTACCATTAGTATTTTTATCATATATTTCTTTTACGATATCCAATTGAGACGATTCAAAGTGTTTTAGGAAGCTAACTTGAAGGGATACAATTATTCTAAAATATTATTTTTTCAATGCGAATGTTTACTATGCGAAAAATAGGTTTCAATCTCTAACTGAGAGTTATGAGCATAACTTGTGCAGCTGAAAATTGATTGGTGAAAATACTTTGACTATATTTCAATGCTTCATTCCTTTGACTTCTAATTGAATCCAGTTCGTCCTATGTGATCTTCAATCATCATTTTGTGGTTTAAATCAATTATTGAGTATTTGCAATTAGATCCTTGAACTTTGTATTTTCTTTCAATTTTGCCCACTTCCTTCATTTCTTCCATTTAGCTTCCAAACATTAATTTTTACCTAAGAAACAATAGATACATGATTAGGCCATAACTAATCAAAATAACTTTTAAATATCTATATTTAAATGTTTAGACAAGTGTATAAAATACACTTACCATTCTTCCCTTAAATAAATTTAGAAATTGCTTGAGGATTCTAAATATTACTTGAAGGTTGTCATGTTTAGGATAAACAACAATAATAGTTTTATCTTTTGTAGTTTAAACTAACTCTAAAATTTTTGGCTTTTTACAGGTTTGCCAGGGCAAGTGATACTTTGTGTTTGAAGTTGCAAACACTAGGATTAAAGCCAAAAATTAGTTGAGTAAGATGAAGATTGTTGAATTTGCACTGATGCCTCGCTAATTGTTGACTTTTGACCAATTCTTATTAAAGAGGGTTTTGTAAAGGGAAAATTTCACAACTAAGAAGATAAGTATAGCCCATTTCAAAACTAAGAAAACAAGTTTGGAATTTCAAAAATCAGATTTTTATTAAAATTTATTTATGATTTAATTAATTAAATATATATTTAATTAATTAAATATATTAAAGACACAGAAATATACAATTTGGTCACAGATTCACAATTTAGTTAGTCACGTATTAATTTTCGGTCACAAATTAGAATTTTCATTTTTCAAATTATTTTACAATCACAATTCAAAAACTTTGTAGGTCACAATTTGTTCATCGGTCACAAATTGATAGGTCACANCACATATTTTTCTTTGGTCACAAATTACAAATTTTATAAGTCAACTTATTTTATGGTCACGGTTCAAAAATTTTATAGGTCACAATTTTTTTCATCGGTCATAGATCAAAAATTTTGTAGGTCACAAATTATTTCGAGGTCACAAATCTAAAATTTTATAAGCCACAAATTATTTTATTGGTCACAGATCAAAAAAATTATATATCACAGGTCACATGTTTTCAAATTTGTTCTTTTTTAGTTACAAATTAT
>CAIGRT010176460.1:0-18944 GCA_903798405.1 Fraxinus platypoda
TGGTAATGGGTGGAGTAGCCCACTTGGGTTATAAAGTGGATTTTCTTTCTATTCACAACCGATATGAGATACTTGTTTGCCCCAACACATGTAAATTTATTAGGTTTAAGGAGTCTAAATCTTCCTTCTTTATAACCCGCATTAGCGATTTGATCCTCCATTGTAACGCTACAAATTTAAAACTGATTTTTTTATTATTATTATTTTATTACAAAAATATTTGAAACATGTTAATCACTGGTAAACTGAGGATTCTACATACCAGTCCTTGATAAACCATATGGAGCATATATTGAATCCTTATCCAAGGTTTCTAATTGTAAGACATGGGAAGGGATGGATAAAATTTGGAGTATACACTGCACGAGCGCATTTAACGGCCATTTTGCATGGCAAAGGATGAAAAGGACTATTCTTGCGAAGGAAATGTTGATTTAGAAATGCTTTTGCCAAAATTGAAACCATAGATCTTGAATCCACAAAACCCTAATACAATAGTGACCAAAGTGCAAAAGAACCAAATAATTATCATATCGCCTATAACTAGAATGGTAGTTGTTAGTTAAAAAAAAAAAAATTATCAATGTTTCGTATATAATGGTGAAGATGATTGAGCAACTTTTAAAAAATAAAATAATATTATTATATTGTTTAATTTTATCTATTATTATGTTATTTTCACCAAAAAAAAAAAAAATATTTTACATGTAAGATATGGTCAATAATCTTGTTTTAAAAGATTATCTTCTATTTTACACCACTTGTACAGATTTTAAAAATATAATTAAATGATTATTATTCTTATAAAATCAAATAGTAGCTTAATCATGTGATTACATAGTCCAGGGATTGACGACTTACTCCCACACAATAAATAATGCATTTTTTTTTTTTATAATAATTCATCTGTTTTTTTTGTGTCGATTGCCAGTGAATAATTAATTGGAGGTAATAGATCAAGGTTGTATAGCCATTAAATAAGAGATTATGGGGATTCTGAAAATGTAATCCATAAATCGGATTGAGTTGTTATCGAATTGAATTCATCTATATTCATTCTAGACACTCTTTCGAATTAGGAAGTAAAGACTAGATTAATATATGAAACACGTAAGCATTGACTTTATGTACAATCAATGGGCGAAATCCGACTTTGTTCCCAAAACAAATTTAACAAGGAAAAGAAAAGAAAGAAAGGATAATTAAGTAGAGAACAACGGTAAATAAATTAGCAAATGGATACATTCACACAATATAATAACTTATTCTTAGACAAGCTCCATACACGAGGAAGGAATATCCTCGTATTCATTCACAAACGTCATCATGCCACCATATATATGAGACATTTATTTGTATTACATCACACAAGTGGATAATATAAACTTCCATACAGAAAAAAGAAAAAGGAAAGCAAATTAAGAAGAAACACAGAGACACACACAAGTGGATTAGCAAGCACAAGACTCCATATCATTTTGCCTTAATTAAGATGGTAAGACTCGATATCTTTTGAGAGGTTAATGTGAACACCCAAACATGAGACTGGCTCTTCAATGTCGTCGTTCAACTTTTCATAATCAAGGATCCATGTTACCAAATCAATGTCATCATGTGTTTCAACCTGGAGAATGGTTTTAAAGACTGTGTATAACTCGAGTAGATCACCCTCAATCATATTGAATGTGAGTGACCTCTTTTCCTTGTCAATGGCTTCAACGATATCTTTGGCTACTTTCTGCTTCCCATCTACAATTAAATGAAAGTGATAAGAATCTTGAATGGACATATTATTTAACTTAGACATATCAATTATTCTTTTCAGTGGAATAATTTTTCTTCACTAAACTCAATTATACTAGGCCGAAGTGAACGTGACTGCATTTGATTTAATCCCTGTTTGGTTAAGATAAAATCATATTTTTACTAAATTTTGATAAAAATTGATGGAATGTATGTTTGAAAAGTTGTGAATTCCGTGAAATATGTAATTAGCTTTTTTATTTGAACCAAACATGTATTAAATACACACGTAAGAAATATCAATTGACTTGGCCTGACCAATAAGTAAAATGAAGGGTTATTGATTAGTTTTGATTTTGCTAGTGAGCTTAAAACAACCCAAGAAATGTGCATAATATTAGAAAATAATTTTCCACCTTTATACTTAATGCAACAAATAGCTGATTTTTCCTAATTTTGAACCAAGAGTACTGAATGTTAAGGGTAAATATCTCATATCGAATCACATTAATCACAAACGAGTAAATCGATTCGTTTAGAAGTTAAATGAGTAATCAAATTTCAAGATTGGTGTTCTCAAAGACACCATCTTGTGAGATCATATTAAGAGAAAATCCCACATAGAATAAATGAAATAAATTTATAATATATAAGGATTTGAATTACTCTTAATAGACCTTTTAAATTAACCGACTCTTAATAGTGGATGATTCAAATAGCATAAATATTAATATAAACAATGATGATGGTGATGGAAATTATAGGAACTTTACCATATTTCAAGCCACAGGAAATACATATATAAAAAACATAACAGAAGCCTACCATGAGTAAACTTCCAGGAGTAGACAGAGCCTACAGTTCCCCATTCTCCTTCATGCAAATCACAGCTTTGAATTGTATTAGGGCTGATGTTGGGTAGTTGGTGTGGTGTGTTACTTAACAGTTCATGAAATACATCTCCACCAGCCTTCATCTCTATTTGGGCTGTTAATTTACCTTTGAGACCCATATTTTTTTTTTGTAGTAGGCAGGCACTAACAAGTCAAAGTAAAGACAGGGATACCACTATCAATCTTTATGCATCTATTTATAGATCCATCGTGATGATGAAAATCGATGCATGTTGTCTATTAACACATTTTTTACCTGTGTTTTTTGATGTAGTTTATGTCATTATTTTATTCGATTAAGACGTGAATATTATCCTAGACATTTACATAACATGGCCATGAATGAAAACCTTAGTCAGCAAATTATTGTGCATATACTGCTTTACTTTAAACGTGCACATTATTATGGTCCTTTTAAAAGAAAGTTTGTCGGTTTCTTCTAAACTCTTACAATAGGATAATTTATTTTCAAATAATTATTCGAATAGATCCAAAAGCAATTTCTTATTCTTAAAAATACTTTTTGACTTTTAGAAACTAACGGATCAATAGTCATCCAACTTAATTAACTTTTCCGACTCACATGATGCAGCAAAATAAAAGGCAAACAAAAGTTTTAATCTAAATATTGGTTAACTCTATTGATACTCAAACAGTTCATTAATTCATAGAAATACATATCCAAAAATCGACTATTGAGAAACGCCCAATACAGGGTGATCGCTAAATTGTAGTCACCTCCAAAATCTTAAGATTTTTATGCATGAACAGTCATCTTTTCGCAGTAGATTCGGTGAGTTATTGTACATAGAAGCAATAGTCTATACATTATTAGGGGACTAAATGCCATAATTTAGCTTACTTGATGGACAAAATTGAAGAAGAGTTGATATAGTCAAGGTTCTCAAGGACTAAACTTTTGAGGAAAGATCAGCTAAATGTAGGGGTGTCAATGAGCCGAAACTTGAAACTCAGGTTCGGCTCGAGTAAAAATGGTTCGAACTTTTTTTTGCCCGAGTCGAGCCGAGCTTTTGGCTCGGGCCAGCTCTTTTTTTTCGTAATAAATCTAATTTTTTTTAATTTAAAATTTGTGCAATTTATATAGCCGTGAAGTTAAAATTCGTGAATTCAAAATCTATATTTTAAAATTTTTATTTTTTTTATTTTTAATAAAGCTCAGCTCGACGGGGCAAAATGACCCGTGACACAGGGCCACGGGCTAGCTCGGCTCGGGCTTCTTCTTAGACCGTCCTACACCTGCCGACGAACTTTTTTACATCCCTAGCTGAAGGAAATTGAAAGAATGCTTTTATCAACAAAACGACAAGCCGACATGATCGATTCCACTTTTGAAACTTGTGGTGATGCTCTTCAGTGGCCATAGTAGTCCAACTTCAACTTTTTTCCCATCACATGATTAAGTGCACGTTTTTTTTCTTTTTCTAAAATGATGATCACATATTTTGTTGGAACAACCATTACTTGCTTATTATTATATATTTAGCCCCAGTTTTGTAACTCTAAAAAATCTGATTAAAATTTAAGTAAAAGTCCACAATTAATTCTAATAATACATTTCGTAGGATCCACAACTTTTCAATCATACGTTTTATCAACTTTTATCAAAATGTGTTAAAAATCGTATAATTTATACCAAACATGGACTTAGTAAAATTTACAACTGCTATGATTTTCAACAAAGTTCTTATTATAGGCTGTGTCCAGGAGAGATTCTCCCAAACCAAAATAGCCATGCTACGTGTACAACCGATATTGACAACCTCGGTTGACAACCACTCACATGGGAGGGGTCCACTTTCTTTTTTTTTGAATTTTTTAAACATGTGGACCCCCCACACATGTGAGAGGTTGTCAACCGAAGTTGTCAACTTCGATTGTACAAGTAGAATTTTCCAAACCAAAATCAATTTTTGGGTCACATCAGGCGGTCCCACATTCTGTAACCATTTGACATATTGTATATAATTTGAACAGGAAAAGACCATCTTATCCTCATCACATGTGCAAAGTCTTAAGATTCTGTACTACAAAGGGGTGAAATTGGAAAAGCCGTGTAAATGGGCTGATTACCTACTGCAATGGTGTCAGATTTTGTCCATTAAAAAACGCCACAACGGTCCACTTTCTAATTCCCAACGGTTCGAATTACAATTAATAGTGTGCCCAGACAATTTCATAATATAAAAATTATATTGAACTCTTTGAAAAAAAATGGTGTAACATAAATGATCAATATAAGTTACTTATTTTAAAATTAACGTAAACATTCCTCTCTATAAAAGTTTCTCACAGGCTTCCCCACCTATGGGGGAGGTGGCTCAACCCCTCAAACCACCCCCCCCCCACCACTCCAACAATCTACCACCACTTTGACACCTCCAAATGGCTGCTGACTCATCTCCTAGGGCATGGACAAAATCTTCGCAAACATCCTAAATGGAGATTTCTCATAAACCTCCCCTATGCCATTCATGGTCCCATCTTTGTTTTAAGGGGAGCCATTTTATAGCTCTCCAAAGAAGATAACAAATAATTTACTTTACATCTTGAATTCTCTTTGTTAGGTAAATCCTGGATATCAAAACCACCTATAGATATGGTGAGATTGAGCCTCAAAACATTTGATTTTAAAAGTAATTTCTTGGCCTCTTTAATCGATCTCAATCATGTAATCATTAATTTTGAACATAGAGAAGTTACACTAGATTGTTTCGAAAACCCCTTGATTCGTTTGCGGTAAACCTATGGAGGTTTTTAGATGGTCATATGACTTGTACCAAAAGGAGGAGTCTCTAGGTGCTATGGTTTGGATTGATTACCTTCTTTCCATCTAACCAAGTTGGTGAAGTCACATGGTTGTGATTCCTAATGCACTTGAGTGACTTGTGGAATGTGGTTATAGGACATTGTAGGAGCTAGTTGACCCTGACTTGGATCTAAAGAGACATTATAAAAATTCAGTCCAACAATTATTCGAAGATTATTTAAACAATATGTGACTCGATATGAAATGTGCTTACTCCACCTTTAGCATTTAGGGAGACGAGTGTGAGGGATCAGGTGAGTTGGAGATGGTTTTGTGAGATTTATTGAGATTGGAAAGAAGCTATTGATTTTCCAAATTTGAGGTACATTAACAAATTTACAAAATTTTCATCAAGTGGCTAATCCAAATATGATGATAAGCCTCAGAGACACTACACTCAGCCTATGATGACGAGGATTATGACTATGAATAATGAAGTGTAATTTCTTTAGCTCTTACATTATACTCAAGATGGAGAAAGTTTTGTTTACCTTTTCTTGTAACTTTAATTGGAGGTAAGGCTGAACTCCTTCCTAAATATGTATAACGTTTTGTCTGAAAATGTCGAGGGACTGATTTTTGCAAGTGTAAATTAAATGATAGGTGGACAAATGTGCCGCGTTAGGACATTACACCAAAATTGGGTCAAGCGATTAAATAAAAATTAATTAAGATATACGAATGGACATGGAAGTTGCCAAATATAAAGGTTTTTCCAATCCGCATTAATGGCGGGGATTGTGGAACCGGTCCCTACCCCGACTTTTAATGGTGTAAGGAAAAAAGTATGACAAAATATTCCGACATCACTCTGTCCTACGTTGCTGCCCGAACTAAATAGGGAAGTGATGGGATTGTGGAACCGATCCCTACCCCGACTTTTAACTTTTTATGTTCTTAAATTAAATTGCATTAAGAAAAAAAAATTGAAAAATAATTAAATGAGGAACATGCGAGAAACGGAGATATTTTAGTGCCTCGGTCCATTGTATGCATAGTAAGAGACAACGTCGGATAAATTCATGGAGACTAGGACAAAGTTCTAAAGTAATCAAGAGCCACTACATACACTGTTAACCTGACTATTAGTCTATTATATACATTAGTCACAGTTAAAACTTGCAAATACACATTATTTTTAATTTTTTATCAGTGTTCTAAAATTGATATTTTTTACCATTTTAAGTGGTTTTTAAATCATCCAAAATTGGTTCCTAAAAAAATCTAGCAAGCACCAATTCTTCTAATCTCTCATAAACTGTGTCACCCAAAACTGGTCAAAATCGATGAAAATAAAAGTCCCAAGCAGGCCACTTCGCTTGCTATTGGATATTGAGACCTAAATTACATTCACGTGAATTCTTTGAAGATATATAATAATGAGGATATTTGAGATAGTACGAAACTATCTATTGATTACCATAACCAATTTTTTTTTTTTTTTGAAATCATATTGTGATCTAATTTTTAAATAAATATTAACTAGTTAAAAAATAATAGATTGTTCTTTACTTCTCACAGTAGGTTATATTAATTTTAAGCTACTCATTTTGTTTCACTCATTTAACTAGAATAATATCGATAAGAGTTTATCTAAGAGTACACAACATGGATCATTTGTTTTTCAATTTACGTCACATCTACTTGTTGGTTTGTATTTTCGTTTGTTAATTTGTCTATTAGACTATGATCAAAAATTATTTTCAGATTTTTATTTTTACTATACTTTATTTTGAAATTTTTGATTTATAGCACAACACTCGATAGAGCGAAAATATTAATTCTAGCCACCATTTACTTCTTTTTTTTCTTATCGGTATCGAAGTCTAAATGGGGTTATAAATTCTACCTGGACTCAATGACGGATTAAGAATCACTTCAAACACTTGCTCGAAAGATGACACATAACTAGAAATTCTTGGAAATTTTCTATGACACGATGCTGCCTTCCAACCGTAAAAGAAGTCAATATTGCAGTTGAGCTTAATTATGTACTTTCCTTTAACAGTATCAAAAAGCTCTATCTTGATTAGATGTTGATCGTCGTCTTAATCCAGACCAGCTGTTAAACATTAATCTGCATATTTAGTCAAATTTATCTTATCTTTCGTTGATAACACATAATGATTGAACATTATAAAACTGTAGCCTTTACAGATAATATTTGAATAAAGGCAACGTGCACTGATCTTCATCTTCACAACACAGCTATAAATAGATTAGAAAGTTTTGAGTGCTCTTCTCACACTACTTTTCACGAAAGAAAAAAAAAAAAATGGGTCTTTAGGGTAAACTCACTGCCCAAATAGAAATGAGGGCTGGAGGAGACGTATTTCATGATCTTTTTAGGTACACACCACACCAAATACCCAAAATCAGTCCTACTACTATTCAAGGATGTGATTTGCACGAAGGAGAATGGGGAACTGTAGGCTCTGTCTACTTCTGGAATTACACTCATGGTAAGCTTACAGTGTTAATCATGATAATAATCGCACATATAGCTCCAGAAACAGGAAAAAAATGAGTCACTCAACCCTCTTTTTCTAATATAAGGATAAAAACAAATTGTCACAGCTCATATATAGGACAAATTTACTTGTATATCTCTTCAACAAGTTTATTTTCTCATCAAAGGTTGACATCTAGGCCATTTTTAGTGCCAAGAAACTTGAAGTTAGGGTTTTTTTTTGTTTTCTTTCCAATATTTTATTAAAGCTTATATCTAGATCATGTTGTGAAAGACACTATAAGCTACATGTAAGTTACATCATATATGCAATCAAGATTCCAAAACTGGGGATTCAAAACATTCTTTTGTAATAAGTTTGCAATAATTTGAATAATTGTAGATGGGAAACCGCAAGTAGCGAAAGAGGTAATTGAAGCCATAGACGAGGCAAAAAGGTCAGTGACATTCAAGTTGATTGAAGGAGATCTCCTGAAGGTATTGAAGGCCATCAAAGTCAGTTTCCATGTTGAAACTGATGGTGACATTGATTTGATAACATGGACTCTTGATTACGAGAAATTAAATGACGACGCTGAAGATCCAATCACTTTGTTGGGATTTGGCATTAAACTTGCAAAGGATATTGAATCTCACCATCTTAAGGCACCCTGATATGGATAGATTCTCTGTTTGCGTCAGATGGAGGTCTCACTAAGCCATCTCGCTCGCTCTGTGTGTTTGTTGTTCTCACAGTTCATCTTGTTCGAATAATTACTGTAATTGTTGTACTACTAGGTAATGAATAAAATATGGCTTGGTGGCGTTTCTGAGTGATTAATATTGTCGTTGGTTCCTCAGCATGTGCATGTTTATCCATGCAGTTCAGTACTGAATAAACTATAATTATTTCCCCCTGACCAACACTCACGTGGGAATGACATCCATGTGAATAAAAAAAAGTCATATAATGAGATAAATTAGAAATTAATAAATATAATGAGACAAATGAGTTTTTTATTTTTTTTATTTTTTTTTGGTGGGCGCGCATCATTTAGCCCTTATTTGACAATCATTATCGGTCAAAAACAATATTTTGAATAATAATTTTTAGAAGAATGTATAGTTAAAAAGTAGGGAAAAAATTTTAATTTACGTGCAAAATATTTTATTGTGTAAATATGTAATTGAAAATGAGTACGTAGTTTGACAATAATAGTTGTCAAAATGAGGCTTAATATGTTTGTCCTTATTACTCAGCCTGTTTTATTATTTAGCTCATGGTTGGTGTCCATTGTTTTAAAATTCTTTTTGATATATGATCATTTTCAACCACACATTCACACAATAAAATATTATGCATATAAACCCAATTTTTTTTTTTTTTATATACTTTTTAATCATACATTCTCCTGAAAATACTATTCAAAATACCTTTTTTTTTAAAATAATTGAAGCCAAACAGGGGCTTAATGGGCCAACAAGGATTGATGTTCTCCACACTAAAACTCCAGGGACCTTTTCCCAGCTTCCAATGAAGGGGTAGTATCGCAACGATCTCTAAGAGTACCGGTAAAGTAAGAGTTTTTTAGGGGATTCTTAAAAAGTATGGAACAAGGCAGATACATCTTCTTCAATTGACAAAGATAGTTGATCTTGCTCAATTGGTACCAGGATTCAACTTAAGTCTCTCATATGATGGAGGTCTTGGGTTCGAATTCTGGGGGACGCGTCAGAAAACCATGAAGGGTAAGATGGGCCCAATCTCTCCCAAAGCGAACAGTACGTACGATATGATAACGGCTCCGGCGCGAGGTCAGGTCATAACAAAAAATGTGCGTTAATTTAGAGGTTGTCCCACAATCAGAATCCAGCCACTCAGCAACGAGGTAGCACAAGCACAAATATTAGCTTATGAAATTAGCATAAGTGCACAACCTTTTTATCCACCATCTGTGGTGGGCCATCTAACTATAGAGGCACCTAGGGTAGCGTCTTCAGCATTTGATTTTAGTAGAGGGTTAGAGACTGCAAATCAGACTCTCGATCTACATAGAGACGAGGCACATATCAACATTCCTCGTGGAGCATGTACATCGCTTATGACAATCTACTTTGAGTAGTGATTTTGAACCAAAAGATGTGCCTTCTCTTTTTAAAGTTGCATAAGCATTCCACTTAATAAGTTGTTTGTGAAATGATTATTCACAACACAATATCGCAATATGAACATCATTGGTTTACATTATTTACATTCATGTGCAACAAATTCTGAAATAATAATGATGATGATGATTAGCTTTAAGAGAACTGAGATAATTTACTTAAGTAACGAAAACATACAATGACACTATATATGATAGAAAATAGAGTAACAAGAACAAAAAATAAAGGAAAAGATTTTTATTTTGTTTACGGTCACATAAACGTGATAAAATGACCATTATATATTTACATTCATTTGCAACAAATTCTAAAATTTATGTCCATTATAAAAAAATTCAAATATCATAAATAATATGAATAATTTTTTAAACTAATAATATACATAATTAAAACTTGGGTTTTAAGCGAAAATGTAATTTGTTGGGTACACTACAAAATAAATCAGGATTTTGCCACGGTAAGAACTGTGGCGAATAGTACCAAAACTGTGGCAAAAACCATTTGCCACAGCTTCGACGCAGCAATCGCCCCTTTGTAACTACTGGAGTCTCAAATAATATTACCATAGTTTGGGTATTGTCACAAAATCTTTTGCCACGGTTTTGTATCCGACACAAATAAAACGTCCTATATACCAACATATTTTCCACCAAACTGAACATTTCAGAATTTATTGCGTATTAATGTTTAATTTAAAATGTTGACATGTATAATAATGTCCGTAATTATGTGATAGACATAATCAGAACGTTATAGAATTTGTTGCAAATGAATGTTTTATTTAAAATGTTGGCCATTATTATGTATTGTAAATAAATTCAATGTTAAGTTGATTACGAGCTAAAAAATATAAGGACAAAATGGAAAATTGAATGTACTCCATAAGGCATAAACTGTATTCTGCACTTCAATTATTTCACAAAATAAGAATATACTTAATCACTCAATTACTCAAATATCACCAAGCCACAGCATTATTTCACTCAGAAACATCACCAAGCAATATTTATTTCATTACAAAGACGATATAACAACGAAAGGAAACACACATACTCGCATACACAAATTGAGAAGGCCTGGTGAGACTCCTATATATGCATATTAGGCTGCCTTGAGATGGTGAGACTCAATATCTTTAGTAAGCTTAATGCAAACACCCAACAATGATAGTGGATCTTCAATGTCGTCATTTAGCTTCTCATACTCGAAAGTCCATGTCACCAAATCGACGTCACCATTTGTTTCAACATGAAAACTGGCTTTGAAGGCCTTGTGTAACTCCATCGGATCACCCTTGATGACCTTAAATGTCACTGACCTTTTTTCTTCGTGTATATATGGCTTTAATTACCTCTTTCGCTACTTTCGGCTTCCCCTCTACAATTATATCAAATTTAATTTCTAAGCTTAATAGTAAAAGAATAATGACACTTGTATATAATGAAGTCACGTAATAGTTTACATATAGATAATGTGTCAAAAAGAGTGTGAATAATTTATTATTATTATTATTATTTGGTTGAAGAAATTCTGATCCAATCATATCTCACTACATCATGTAAATTGTCATGTACATGTAGCACAACAGATAATAAAATATCACACGATTAGTCAATAATACTATTACCACAGGGTATTAGAAAAAAAATGAACTCTATTAACTAAAATAATAAGCTAAAATATTATCGTTGTACTGCTCAGTATGATCTAACATACGTATTAAATAATCGATGCTTGCCGTGAGTGTAGTTCCAGAGGATGACCGACAGTTCCCCACTCTCCTTGATGCAAATCACAACGTTGGATAGTAGTAGGGCTCATGTTGGGAATTTGGTGTGGTGTGTACCTAAACAGTTCATGAAAGACATCTCCACCAGCCTTAATTTCAATTTGGGCAGTTAATTTACCTTTAAGACTCATTTTTTTTTTTCTTTATGGTGAAGAGAAATCAAATTTTCGCGAGCAAGGGGCATTCAAGAACAAGTTGAAGTAGTGTGGGCAGAACACTCAAACTTTTATGGGGGTGTCCTCAACTAAGATTTTGGTGGATTTTAAAAGATTATAAATCATAATCAATTTCGTGGATTTGAATAGATTTTCACAAATTTCATAAGAATTTCATTAAATATAGTGAAATTTCAAAAGATTTGGTTATATGTATTTTTAAGCTTGAAATCCATCCTTTAAAATCCATCCATTAATAAAATCTTTATAAATCAGTTATTGGTGATATCTAAATTTTGAAGGATTTCATTAATATTTCAATTGGGGACACCTAAATTTTAATGAATTTCATTAAAATTCATTAAAATCTTAATTGAAGACACCTAAATTTAGAAGGATTTTTAAAATTCGTCACAATTTTAATTGAAGACGCCCCCCTTAATCTATTTATAGCTAAATTGTGAACATGAAAATCGAAGCCAGCATGTCACCTTCATTTATTTAATGATTAATTGCATGAATAATAAAATATATTAGACTAAATATTGAAAAAACAATTGTTCAACGTTTGAGGTTAATTATTTTGTCTGCATAGAATACTTTCAGATTGTTAATATTTTGAGGTATTGAAAATTGTGGTATCATTTTTCATAAGAAGATAATGCAAAAATATATAGAGTAACCTATGATCATATTATGATAGATAAAATAACAAAAATAAATAGAAATGAACAAATAAAGGTGACACAAAATTGAAAATTGAATGATGCATGTTGTGGAGATATGTGTTGTGTATCCTCAAATAAGTCTTGTTTATAAACATGATTCTAGTAAAACAAGTCAAAAGAAAGAAATATGAATTGAAAACTAACATAATTTTTTGTAACAATCTCATTCAATAGTTTTCCACCGAGCCCCCATTTGTTTCAAGAAAAAAGTCGATTAAAATCTAAGTTAAAAAGTCAATAATCAATTTTAACTATATATTTTATGGAATCCACAATTTTACACACACATTCTTCAAAACCTACTAAATATCTAATTTTAATCTACACCATACATGGCTAAATGTGGTGAATAATTAGATGTGGTAGCCTTAAAGAAAGATTAATTTGTCAATCTCAATTTTTTTTAAAAAAACATGGTATGTATATTGTCCTTGATGAGATAAACTTGTTCTTAAGCATCTCACAATTACTAAACATCTGTCTATGATTTTGCGACTATTTTAGGTATTTAGTTTTTGAACGTCTTGGTTATTTCAATTTTCGATGCTCTTAAATCCCACTTGCAATTGTCATCTAAGCATTTCAATACTAATTATTCTTGTCCAATTTGTACACTTTGTAATGAAATCTCGAATGTATTGAATATAGTGATACACTTGTCACCAACAATTCCTTATTCCTAAAAATTTTACCAATTTTAACATCCACAATATTAGGATTTCAGATGACTTTGCAATCTGTCTCATTCGTTATGTAGTCTCAATCCGTCACATTCTCACAAATTTCATAACCCATTTCCACAACCATACGATAGTCTTGGTATCAAAGAATTTCCTGAATAGCCATAAACAGAATCTTATGTAGGCACATTGTCACAGAATCCATTTCTCACAGTAGCTAGCATTAAACTAATTTCATAAGGCAAGCTAGTTTCACAACATGTTACTTTGTCGACATCAACATATGTAGGGAATTTCGTCAAGTCTGTTTCTGATCATTGTAGAAATATGCAGAACTATTGCTACAAATCTTTACCTGTGGGCTGTTCATCAAAACCTGATACTGCACATTCATAGCATATTTTGAAGGTTTCTTTTCAACTATTTCATTATAATTTAAACCATATTTGCTTAACTGCAGTCCAGTGGAACTTTTATCCCATTGATCGAGTAATCGTTGTAGTTTCGCGAATTATCCCATTCACTATGATATGTTGACTATTGTGTGTTTTGTGCAACAATAATAATGGACAATATGGAATCAAGAAAGAGAGAGAACACAATATTTACGTGGTACAACAGTAGGCCTACGTTCACGAGAGCGAATCGGCTATGATTTTATTATATATGAACAATAAGGTTACACACACAGAGCCTAGCATGTACAAGATTTTAGGGAAAACTCCAAAAATAACCTTTGTACCATACATGTGTTTTGCTCCGTTCCAGTCGTTGCGCTCTACTCTGCTCTGCTCCCTTCATTCCACTCCGATGTCGGCCTATTTATTCCAGTATACACGTGTTACATTCTATATGAGCCACATATTACAACAACTATATATATTTCCTGTCTATTTTCATTTTCATGCTTCAATCTCATTATCTATCTTTCTGATATTTAGTAAACAAAATATTTCCATCGTATCTACTAACGTAATGACTTCTTCCACCAAAAATTCATCAATCAGTAAGAAGCACTGATATCACTCCACAAATAAACTACCTAATTATGGTTAATATTTGAGCTTAAACTTACCTTTTGTCGCTATCAATGTTATTTACTCCTAATAAATTTCCCTCGATCACAAGAAATGATAAAGAAATGTTTAAATGGAAAACAAAGTCAGATGCTATTACAACCTTGCTGCTCTTGTCGTCACTACAATTGTAATTACAAATTCCTGACGCATACTGAATTCCATGACTTGTCTCTTCTAAAGAATGCCATTGTAAGTCTCAGAATCTTGAATTTGATCTTTTTACTTCTTCCAAACTTCCTAATGAGTAAATAGGAAATCTGCAATTAAGAAGCTGTTTTATTTCACTCATATTACTATCTCGTTTAGTTTAATAATCTATGTTACTTTCTACGCAAACTGCATAATTATGAAAAAAACGAATTAATACTTACCTTCCGTAGATATTTATATTATTCCATGTTAGAGTCCCCTCGAGGTCAAAATACAATACCTGCAGTGTTAGAGGACAACGCCATCATTGTTGCTATCATAGTATTGGTCTTATATTCCTGATTTCAAATGTCTCTTCAATTGTTTGTTTGATATTAAAATATGCTAATGACCTGTGTTATGGGATGCTACTGTTAAAATCAACTATATTCGGAATTTGAATCCTATGATTCGAGACGAGGTACAAAATGAAATGGTTGAAACTTTTAGTGGTTGATCCAAGATTGCAACTTCATAGAAGTTACAATTTTTGAGTAATGATTTAAGATTTTCCGATCTTCTATTGTTGATAAAGAACAATGCATCTATATAAACATCAATGTTGTTCACTTCAATACGCAAATTGGTTGTTGATTCCATAAAATCTCTGCAAATTGATGATGATAATTTCTTATGTATTCTCACAGTATATCAGCAGAAAAAAAAAATATAGTTCACTCGCATGGAAAAATATTGTCACCACCGGTGAAGTTGTGTCTTCTTTGAATATTGGACTAATTTTGTGTTACTTTGTGTCATGTCCAATCTGAGAAGGTCATATTGGATCATTAGGGGGTCCACTTGAAAGCAGTCAAAAGAGATTATTTGTTATAAGAGTGTCAAAAACATTACAATTCTAAACGTCAGCAATTAGGACCCACTCAAGAAGGTTCGGTCAACATGAGAAAACATTTCACTGAATGGGTAAGTTGCCAATCTCTGGACTATGTAATCTGCTGGGTTACGAGGCGGGCATTTTACCAGAGGTATCTAATCTACCTTTATGTGATTCATGTTGAAGCATATACTCGGGATGGGTGGAGAGCGAACGATTTTAAAGCAGATTCCTCATTCATTAGATTGAGAATATCACCAAAATTTCGTGATCATGATTAAACTAAAAACATATCTCCCTATGATGTCAACACCATCCTTTGTAGTCAATCAAAATCGAAATGGTATTCTCCATAACATCAATGATGCCTATTGCCACCAAATCAAAGAAAAGCAATAATTGTCTAGGCTGCAAGCTATGACTTAAGTGTCATGATGAGCCATCGTTGCCAAACTCTCTAGCCAATGTAATCCCTCCAAACAAGGTGCTGGTACACATCACTAGGTCAGACACCGATTTTGTGGCTTATACAAGGAAAAGGCACAATGAAATGGGCAGAGCTCACCACCGATTTTAGCAAAAAGCGTTGCTATCTTGTCTGAATATCTTCAAGTTGATCTAGAAGTGTTACATCATGTTTAGCAACTAACACTTTGGAATGTTGATGACAATAGAGATTTCAATTTTTTAATTTGAATTCTTCGTAATATTTTTGTATAACATGCTTCATCTTGAAAATGATGAAATAGCTTTTCCGTTTAAGAACATTGAGTAATCTGCTGGTACAACTGAAGGATGTTTATACTCGTAGAAACATGATGCACATAGAACAACAGTTATTGTTTGCCCACTAAAGAGGATTCCAAATCCGCTTAAAATTTTGGATGAATTTTCTTTACAGAGGGGAGAATAATGTGGTAGCAGCTTTAAGATTTTAGTATTATAGGATAGTTTTAGATTATTTTTTTCCTTTGATTAAGGTTTTGCCCACAATAGTTTTTTTTTTTTTAATTAGTATATTATATTAGAACTTTTATTATGGTATTTTTGAATTTTTCTTAATTATAAAATTATAAGATTCTATTGCATTGTATCAAAAAAAAGTCCTTTCATTACACATCTAAATTTTCGATATTTTTCATGAATCAATGAGTGCTTCCCCCATCCCCATCCCCATCCAAGGCACTCTAGCTAGTTTGGACGATAGGGTTTCAGACTACCCAGTCCTTATTATATATGGAAGAATTATACAAATGAGACCGAATTCACCTTACCTCTCAAGAGAATACATTTGGAAAGATGAGTAGGTGTTTATTCTAATACAATGTATGAAGCTGTATGAAACTACATTAACAATTTACATACTAAATCAAAATTTTCCTATTCAATGTAGCCACCATTTTAGCACATATCTGCAACAGATTTATCTTCATTCTACATTCCTCTTGCCATTCTAACTGCTACCACCACCCCATTTTTTTCTATTCTAATGTGTCCTCTAGCTAATACTGTAAATTCATTAGGTTTAAGGATTCTAAATCTTCCTTCTTTATAACCCGCATTAGCGATTCGATCCTCCATTGTAACGCTACAAATTTAAAACTGGTTTTTTTTTTATTGTTTAATTTTATCTATTATTATGTCATTTTCACCAAAAAAAAATATCGATTTTGCTACTTGTACATCACAATGTACATCGGGGTGTACATCCCCCTCACATGGGGGTGGGACCCACTTAAATAAAAAAATATTTTATCCAGTGGGTCCCACCCACCATGTGAAGGGGGTGTAGCCCCTTATGTACAAAAATTGATGTACAAGTAGAATTTTTCAAAAAATATTGTACATGTAAGATATGGTCAATAATCTTGTTTTAAAAGATTATCTTCTATTTTACACCACTTATACACCTTTTTTAAAATATTATTAAATGATTATTATTATTCTTATAAAATCAAATAGTATCTTAACCATGTGATTGGAGACAAATTTAAAGTTACCCCACCCTGTCCGGACAATAAATAATGCATTTATTTGTAGATAATAATTCATCTGTTTTTTTGTGTCGGTTGCCAGTGAATAATTAATTGGAGGTAACAGATCAAGGTTGTATTACAAGCCATTAAATTAGAGATGACGGGGATTCTGAAAAATGTCGAATCTGTAGATCTAGAGAGGGACTGATTTTTGCAAGTGTAAATTAAATGACAGGTGGACAAATGTGCCGCGTACTTGTATATATATATATATATTTTATGTTAGTTAGGACATTACACCAAAATTGGGTCAAGCGATTAAATAAAAATTAATTAAGAAATACGAATGGATATGGAAGTTGCCAAATATAAAGGTTTTTCCAATCCGCATTAAAGGCGGGAATGCGAGTGAAATGAGAACGGAGGCTCCATCTTTTTTTTTTTTTGTTGGATATCCAAGTATCCTAGCTTAGTCAGACTAATTCCTGGACCACCAGTCACCGGCCCCTCAATAACTGGCGAAGGTAAACCGCAGGTTATGCCCAAATTGACCAGGGTTCGTGCACCCCTTATACTCCTGGCCCCAAGGGAGCCTTCCTCCATGGTTATTACATCACCAAGCTGCTCCAATCAAATATTGATTATTACATCACTCAGTTGCTCCAACCAGGATTCGAACTCCCCATACTGAGGTTGCAAGCCCAGCAATGCCCCTTCCTTTGCCAACTTGAATGTGCCCCGGGGGGCAAGGTTCCATCTTTCTATCTAAGTAGAANAATATTGATTATTACATCACTCAGTTGCTCCAACCAGGATTCGAACTCCCCACACTGAGGTTGCAAGCCCAGCAATGCCCCTTCCTTTGCCAACTTGAATGTGCCCCGGGGGGCAAGGTTCCATCTTTCTATCTAAGTAGAAGAGTGTGTGCAAGGAATAAAGATGACAAAATATTTCGACCTCGCTCTCCCTACGTTGCTTCCCGAACCGAATAGGGAAGCGATGGGATTGGAGAACCAGTCCCCACCCCGACTTTTAACTTTTTATGTTCTTAACTTTAAATTGCATTAAGAAAAAAAATTGAAAAATAATTAAATGAGGAACATGCGAGAAACGGGGATATTTTATTCCCTATAGTGCCTCGGTCCACATTCTTAATTTTCTATCAGTGTTCTAAAATTGATATTTTTAGATGTTTATATATATACTAGGTGCAAGCAACGTGCAATGCACGTTTGCTTAGTTTATATTTAATATTTTTGTTTAATAATTGATTTGTTATTAATAAAGATGTAATTTTTTTGGGTTAATTAAGGGTGTGTCTGGGCGCGCTGCAAGGAGGAAGGAAAATTGCTTAGTTTATATTTAATATTTTTGTTTAATAATTGATTTGTTATTAATAAAGATGTAATTTTTTTGGTTAATTAAGGGTGTGTCT
>CAIGRT010176462.1:0-23231 GCA_903798405.1 Fraxinus platypoda
TTATTGTGAATTAAGGATTTGATTATTGTTTTGATCGATAATCCTATTATGTTTTTCTATCATTTTCTTATTATTTTCATAAGGATCTAAACTTAATATTGGTCATTTACGCAATGAAATAGTTAATGTCTAGCCTTGTCATCACACTAAAATCCAAAAGTTAAAGCGATGAGCTTAACCAACTTATTTGCATGAAGGATTTATTTCTTTTGTGTAATTTTTTTTTTTATAATTTATCGTAAATTTGATTTGGATCGAATATTTAAATATTATAAAAGTTGATAAAATCTATCAAATATTATACTCATTTTGTAGCTCGTGTTAAATAGCATAAATTGGGCTTCAAAGGGTACCAATAGTCTTTGAAGGGGAGATGACATACATGCTAATAGGTTGAGCCAAAGTTCAAACGGGTCGTGGGTAGGCTTGGGCCCAGTGTGTGTGTGTGTGTGTGTGTGTGTGTGTGTGTATATATATATATATTTTGTAACGACTCGAGCCTCTATACCTAAGTCATTATATCATACGTACTGTCCATTTTGGGTGGGCTTATGTTCACTTAACCCCTCACAGATTTTTATCGAGTCCCCCAGAATTTCTATCATACGTACTAATATTCAATTTAAATTTTTCATTAGGCAGAGGTCCTGAGTTTAAATCCTGGGAACTCGATATAAATGTTTGAGGGGTTAAGTGGGCATAGACTCACCCAAAACGGATAGTACGTATGATATAACGATTTTGGTATAGAGACCCGGGTCGTTACACACTACTTCAAATAGTATCCAAGCATCTCAACAAAAGTAGTTCAAGAAGTGTTTCTCAATCTACATGTCAACACTATAGATAAAGATGTAGTTGATATAGGCCCAGCTTATCCTATTACATTCTTCCTGTTTGGTACATCTTATCACAAGACAGTTAATGATTTTTTTTTAATCTTGTGGAGTAAGAATAAATTAATTTTTTTCCTTGGGGTAAAGAAATTTTTAGTGAGACTTTATCACCATTGAAGGCTGCCTTTAACAAAAGAATGAAGAATATTTTTACGAGAAAGAATTTCTTAGAATATAGGTTGAGTAGATTCCTACTTGTTTTTCAAATATGGATTTAATAAACTATTCCTGCTATTTCTAGAAAGAGGTATCGCATAAAGCATAAATCTCAGCGTCCTCGAATGTTAAGTTAGAGTAGTAAATAGCATGTGACATCTGTAAGTTTAAGGAAGAACATTTTTTATTTGCTTAAATTAAGTTTTTTTTTTTTTTTTTTACTTTTTTTACTTATTTTATTTCTTTAGTCTTTTTTTGTTGTTATTTATATGGTTTTGTATTTTTTAGTTGGAAGTAAATCGAGAGATGCCTCAAGAGGTAGAGAAGGAAGAAAACTATGCGGTTGGTTTATTTGTTGAAGGGAATAGTGAAAGTTTGGAGGGTGACGAGGATGACGACAACTTTAAGCATCCAGTAGTTTAACAGAAGAAGTTACTAGATACACTATCTATTGGCCGCCCCGAAAAGTCCCCGCCCCGCCCCTAATGGGGAGAAAAAAACCCGCCCCGACGGGTTGGCGGGGCGGGGCGAGGCAGAGATGCCCCGCCTCGAACCCGTCTCGTGAAGAATAAAAAAAAATTAATTAGTTACAAATGTTTAATTTTGGATATTGTTTGTTTCAAATGCTTGCTTTGGATATTGATGTAGTTAGTTTAAGCATTATTTACTTTGAATTTGAATTTTAACTGGAAATTTTTAGGAAAAAAAAGGGGGCAGGAAACGGGGCAGGCCTGCGCCTCGCACCCGGAGGCCCGCCCGTTTCCATCTCTAGAAAAGAGGGGCAAATGGAAGAATGATGAGGTTTGTGGGCATTTTTTATTTTTATTTTATTATCATATTGTCACTTTTTCACAAAAGGAAATGGTGACATTGTGTGGAGAGAGTGAAACATATATTTAGTTAATTGTTCCAATGAGATACCAGGACTTTTTTTGAGTCACTTTTTCACATTCTCATTTTGTCAAACACCTTACATGCATAATTTTAATTGATTCAAAGCTAATTTTTCATATGTATTAACATAATCCATTTCCTCCCATGTTCAACAATATTATTTTTAAACGCGTTTACAATTGCACTGAAATACATGTCGTGCTTTAGATGTTATTTTCGCACAACTTTGATTTTCGAGATTGAAGGTTGATTTTTAACAAATCGTGTCTTGCTTTAGGTTGAGTGATATACCTGTAGATTGAACATATTGAATCAAAAATTAAACAAACTTTAAACCTCAACATACTGAACATAAAACCTCTACAACATCAAAATCAAACAAAATATGGACACATTGAATAAAAAATCAAAAATAATATAAACCTGTAGATTTGGATTGTTATTTACAAAAGTGTTGAATAAAACTTCAAAGAAAATGTAGTTGAAACAACTCTTAATCTTGTTTAGTCTCGATCTGTACGAGATTTCCTCTTATAATTTAAGTTTTGCTTGATTTAGAGCTTGGAGGAATTGGAAATTTGGAGTTGCTGCTAGATTGGATTCTTCGTTTTATCACAGCACCGTAATGTTTACGGTCTTTATTCATTGAAATTAGACTATTTGCTTTTTAATACATGTTTGTCATGATTTTTCAAAATGACCCTCAAAGTAAAGGTATTTGTGTAAGTACCCATTAAATAATTGGAGGCGTTTGATTTGTTTGGGCAAGTGGGCTGGACTTTGATGAAAAAACTCAACATTAAGAAAATGTGGAAATTATACCCATCTCCTATTATTTGAAAAAAAAAAAAAAAAATCATGAAATACTTTGTAATGAAATTTTTTCTTGTTTTACTTTAAAAATATAGTAAAATGAAAAACGAATGAATCACTTCACTCATTCTGGTAAATCAATTGTGAGCTGAATAGATGCCACCAAACACGTTCCTTCCTATTTTTAAATAGATAATCAATTATGTGTGAATTTTCCCCCCAATCATGCCCCTTCCCGTAGTTTTTCGATCTAAATACCCTAATTTCTGTCAATTCGTATTCATTCCAAAAAACCTTCATTCAGAATACTATCAAGAAATCAAAGAATCATGTATCACCGATCATCACCCAGATTCACAGCACTACTGTCTGTATCAAAATATATTACAAAATTATTGCTTGATCATCAATACAAGTGTGATTATGGTTTATCCGCCAATATATAAGCCCTAATCACACTTGTAAAATCACCACATTCAAAAAGATCAAAGCCTTTCTTTTACAGTAATTGTTGTTATTTCAAGCTTTATTCACAATATGTCACATTGTCAAAGTTGTAGTTATTGAGTGATGCAATACATATTTATTCTTGGATTATGGTTTGCAATATACAACAATACGTATGAAAATGATCCACAAACATAGCCTTAACACAAAGACATCCCCCATAAGTAATGATACAGTAATTACGAAATTGAATTTTAATATTATGAAATCCAAAATAATGTGGTAATCAAATGATGTATGAAAAATAATCTTTTCCACTTATGGATTACAATATACGGTCATCCATTCTCAAAAAGGAAATATATTTTATCCCAGCATCCAGATATCCACATGTCAAGATGAAACATAATAATTATTACGAAATGGGAATTCAGAATCTAATTTAAGATACCATATTTACAGACAAAAGCTAAGTCGCTGCTTGGTGAATCGTGAAATCAAAATGACGGGGAATGTGAATCGTGAGTATAGATTTAGTTGTTTTTCGAATTGACATATATATAATTGTAGCATATTTTTGAACCGTGGATCAGATATAACAAGATTATGAAACAATTACATTTACAAACTGGAAATACTAAGATTAGATTATGGATTTTTGCAATAGAGTCAACTTCTTGATGGCTGGATAGTAAAGTAAAAATAGAAGGATGATCAACTCGACAGAAAAATGGGGATATGTTTTGCCAAAAATCATGCTTTTTTTGAATTCTGTAATGTGTTTTGAAAGGGCATTAATATTTAGCGTAATATTATGGATAATTTAAAATTTTGTTAGTTACAAAGATTATATTGGGATTAATTATCGTATACAATATTTTCTAAAATATTTACTATATCACAAAACAGTAATTAGATTTTAAAAATCACATAATAAATACTGAATTTTTATTTTGTAACGATGTATATACGAAAATTTCCGTAAGAAAAAACTCCAAGCCCAGCAAGGACTCCAAAGAACAATCCCCCAAGCCCAATTAGGGCATTTGCCTTCACCAGGCCTACATTAGATCCGTTCCAATGTGACATGACTGCCAATCACTTTGGTGGTTTCATCGATAGTTTATTCATGTGGAAATTACACAAAATCAGAGTTTTCAAGATTCAATTTCAAATTTCAGATACAAGGTTTCACTTTTCAAAAATCAAATATTTCATTTTTTAATTTTAAATATTAATTATACAATTTGCATCACAAACCTTAATCAATTTCATCCCAAATCGGCAAACTCTAAAATTTTCCTCCTCCTTCTGTCTTCTCTTTTCTCACTCTCTCTTCTCTCCATCTTTTCATCGGCGATGCCATTTAGATATTAATTCACCTCTTTCATCTATCTTCTCTCTAAATCAAATATTAATTACCCAAACCCCACTCCAACTACCCCCAAACCCCAAATTTCTCCATGATCGAATGAATTTTTTTTCCCATTTTCCTTTTCATCGACGGAAGCGGGATCCTCTTCACCGATGAAAGTGCCATCTGGCGATGAACTGAGTGCCATAGTGCGCAGCGCCAGATCGCCACTGCCTCACGAACTGTGGCCCACAACAGTGCTCGGTAGCTCAGATCGCCACTGTGGCTTCTTCTTCTAGCAGTGAAGGATGCTCAGTGGCTCCTTTCGGTATCTATGGCTTGTACTTTTGGAAGCGAGCGCGGTCCACATGCAACAGAAATCTGGGTTGGACGTGGTGTTGTGTGCGGTGGTTGATTTGGATACGGTGGTGGTGTGCGGTGCAATGTCCGGTGGTTGGGGTTGGGTGCGAGGGTGTGTAGTGGGTGTTGTATATGGTGACGATGGTGTATAATGAGTGCTGTGTGGTGGTGTGTGGTGTTGTTTTGGCGGTGGTGACTGGTGGTATGTGTGGTGGTGTTGCTGGTGCGGTGTTGTGATGGTGGTGTTACAAAAATGGTGGTGGTAGCGGCAATGGTGGCTGGAGGGCAGCGATGGCAGGGGTGGTTGTGATGATTTTTGTTAAGAGTGTGTTGGATGTAGTGGTGGGGGCTTTGTTGGTGGTGCTGTTGTGGTAGTGGCGACGTTGGAATAGTGTTTGTGACCAATTATTTGGTTGATTTGTGACCAAGTATTGGTGGTGGATCGGGATCGGGGGTGGGGTGTTTTGGTGTATGTGACCAATTATTTGGTTCATTGTAACTAACTATTAAAATGTGACCTTAAAATAACCTTAAAATTCGATAATTTGTGACAAAGAAATAATGTGTGGCCTAAAAATTTGTTAATATGTGACCGATAATTTGATAATTTGTAACTGTTTAGTAAGTTGTGACTTATAATACTTGTGAATTGTGATCGATAAATAAATTGTAACGTATAAATTTTTTATTTGTGATTGATGAACAAATTGTGACCTATAAAATTTTTGAATTGTGACCGTAGAATAATTTATGACATATAAAATTTATGATTTGTGACCAATGAATAATATGTTACTTATTAATTTGATAGATTTGTGACCGATGAATAAATTGTGACGTATAAATTTTTTATTTGTGATCGATGAACAAATTATGACCTATAAAACTTTTAAATTGTAACCGTAAAATAATTTGTTACATATAAAAAAATGTGTTTTGTGACCAATTATATGGAATTTGTGACCAAATTATATGGAATTGTGACCTTAATATATTTAATTGATAAAATATATGTTTAATTAATTAATTTATAAATAAAATTTAAAAAAGTCTGAGATTTAAAATTTTAAACCTTGATATCTTAAATTTGAAATTTGTGAAACTTAACATCTTAGTTATGTAATGTTCCCTTTATTCATTCTATAACTTTTATTTCTAAAATAGATTATTCGTCGATGATAAGTTATTTTTTCACTTAAAATACCTTTTATGTTTTTATAATTACTTTTCGGATAAATTTTTTATAACTGTTATTTATTATTGACAAGTTTTTCTAACATAGTATTAATTTTCATATTTTTATTAACTTAATTATAGACGAAATTTTAATTGATAAATAAATTTATGAAAATATTTATTTTTTAATCTTACAAACTTAAAATTCCTTTGTGATCTTATCACTACAAACTAATTCGTTATCAAATTTCTAGTTCAAACAATTTCTTTTTGCTTGAGTAGAATTTATACGTCAACCTAAAACAATCAAACTCTATCATCTATACATGTTAATATCTTATGGATGTGATCTCATTTCCCGTTCATTCGTGAACTTTTCATTGGCTTTTTATCGATTTGTAATGAGATTCTTGCATAAATATTATAGACTTTCATTTTAAAGATTTTTGTAGACTTTTATAAAATCAATGACTATTTATGTATATAAAACTAAATGTTTATATGTAACTTACTGCACATCATTATTTAATTGAATTATTTATTTCTGTTGTACAATGTACTATTATTCTGAATAGCTACTAGCAAGACCAGAAAATCTAGGCTACAAAGTAACTGTTGCGGAATGGACCTTCAATTGGTGGAATTCGGGTTCAGTTTCAACTTACCAATCGATATCAAACAATCAATTAAAACTCCGACCCACAACTTGTATTCACTTATGGTTGCTTTCATCCTTTCTCATCCACAAAAGACAAGGTTATGCTGGTGATTTGCAAGCCACAAAGGTAAAGAGAAACAACAGAGGCAAACAGCACAAAGAAGAAGTAGATAGGAAACAACCACAATTTTTCTCTTCAAAACACAAAGCACACACACGTTTGCAATGGTATGGAAGTGGTTATATATAGTTTAGGTTATATCATCAATTGGGCCAAAACACAAGGTAATGGGCCAAGACACAAAAAAGCCATTCTATAAGTGAATTTGGGTCACGACAACATTAACAAATTAAGTTACTACTACTAGCCCATGTTGCTTTCAGGTTGCGTATATAAATTGATCGTGTTGATAATTATTTCACTCATCGGTCGAGGCCTATGAAATATATTCTAAACTGTTTAACATCATTGGCCGGGATTTATTAGGTATCAAAACCCAATAAATCTCCACATTGATACACAATCAACCGCAAGCAACCAAAACACAAAGTTTATACTTGCATAATCAACAAAACTAATATAATTGGAATCAAGACATTACCTCGTGTTTTGAACCTGAAAAACATATCATGCCTGCTCTACCTACTCACTAGGGCTAAGGTTATAAACAAATATCCAAGTAGAAGCTGATAATCACGGTGAACAATCAAGAACAATTAATCATATGATGAAAATATAGTATATGATAACCCATAGATCTTTAAAAAAACACGTTCACACAGAACGGCAGATTAATAGTAAATTAATCAAGCACACGGCCAACACATATGCAACAGAAGTGGATAATGGGTCTCCACCTGACAAGGGTGATAGAAGTGCCTCTTTCACACTCCATCTAATCAGAGTCTATTCACAGATAAAGGATTCCAACATTTAATCATATCTCCACTCTTGATCCAAATGTCACACTCCACATCCTCGAACAAACCACCAATGTACCCTTAGGCATCTATACTTCATTTTACCAATGGACATACAACACACTACTAATGCATCTTAACTCACTTTGCATGCAAACAATTACACAAAGTAATTAAATTGCTCTCAAAATTCATGCAAATGCACATATCAAGCACATTGAAATTCACGTAAAACCATATGCAACATAATCAAGCAATTACATACATACAGAAAGGATTACACACAGATGCACATGTAGTAACTAGGTTTACTGTTAATAAGCCTCGCTAGGGTCATCACTCGACCCTATAGCCACATCCGCCTCACCTCTCATCTTACCTTTCTACCTATCCTTCTTCTTGGAACAGTCCCTAATAAACTGCTCAACTTTACCACAACTATAACACCGCTTACGACTATACTTGTCCCATCCATTGCCCTTATTTTTTCCACCCTCATCACTCGAGTCACTACTGTCTTGAGCTCTACTCAAATTCATCTCTTTAAACTTCATTCTACTCTTCATCATATGTAAATATCACTCATCTTATCATCTTTTTCAGCCTTAATATCCATCTTCTTACTCCTAAGGGAATCTACGACAATCTCCAGTGTTAAAGTGTCTCTACCATACTTAATTGCATTCTTAACCTCTCTACATGAATCAGATACATAATTAAGCAAAATAATGACCTTATACGTTTCAAACACTTTCTCATCACAATTAACGATATCTTGAACAAGTTTGTTGAAAATATTCAAATTGTCATCAAGATCCTTTGAAGGCTTCATTTTAAAGCTGAAAAATCTTTCACACAAGTACAAGTTTGTTAAAAATATCCAGATTGTTATCAAGATCCTTTGAAAAATCTATTTTAAAATTGAAAAATATTTCAAAAGTACAACTTATTAGTAGTAGACTTAAGCAAATAGAAGTCATCCAACTTTTGCCAAAGTTCTTTTATAGAATCAAGTTTTCCAATTTTTCTCAAAAAAATGTTAGATAAGTGTAAAATAATTGAAGTGTAAGCAAGTTCATCATATTCTTTTTTTGTACTTCTATCAAATTTGTAGGAAATTTGCCATCTATGGCTTTTGAAACTTTTTGTTGAACCAAAATCTCCTTCATCTTTTGTTGCTAAATTGAAAATTTCACTTTCCCGTTGAAAATTCCAACTTCGAAATGTGAAGACACTTTGAAAAACAAAACAATCAAAGTGCACAAATAGATCACACAAAGTAATCCTAAGGTCGCAATATACACCGTTCTAGATTCCCAAGGTTTCGTGAGACTCAAGATCTCAAGATCAAGGAAATGTTCAAACGGGTCATGTCTAGGTGTTTTAACAGAATAATCAATGCAACACGAAGATATGTCAACAAAAATTCAAATTCTCATACAAAGCAGTCTCACACAGTGACTAAACAACAGTTACAGTACAAAAATAATTACCAACTTGCAATCAAAATCAACAATTCAAACAGAGAAAATAATTCCTAAATTTCTAGCACAATCAATGTTACTCCACACGGTAACCTCAATCTTAATGTCACCTCATACGATGACGCGCTAATGCTGAAATTTAAATTAGGATGAGCCAATTTACCAAAGCAGACCAATCTGAGTCTGTAAATAACGAGAGATGCCAATTTACCACTTTAGGACCACCACTATTTGTCCTAAAGTCTCCACCAACAGTAACAAACAATCGAACACCAAGCTGAATCCCAAATTCGCAGGGGCAAAATCGTCCAGAATTCACAGTAACACTCAAAACTATAAACGAACACCACCGCATGGTCTATCTCGTTGTCTAGAAGAAACTGTATGAAGAAATCGTAAGCGAAGAATTCCTCACGCGTCCCTCAAGCACGATCGCTGGAGTTTCACACGCCACCTACCTAGGTGCGCCTCGGTCTGTTGAACACGCCGGTGGTCTCCCTTCGTCCAACAGGTAAGTGGTTTGGCCAGAAAACAGCAAAACAGATCAGGCAGCCTTGATTTTCAATTGGACAGATTCTGGAATCAGTTTTCTACTTCATTTTTTGCTATTTTTCAAGCCGATTTTCACCCAAAAATTCAAAGATTCTCACCTACCTAAGACTCTGATACCAATATGTTGTGAAGACAAGGAATGGCAAAATGGCTCGTTGGCTCGGGAGGCTCAGGTTCGACCCCAAAAAAGCCCGAGTCGGGTCGGCTCGTGGCTCAGTGGGATCGAGCGAAGGCTCGAGCCGGCCCGACCTGTGAGCCTATAAAAAAAACTTGCATGCCACTTCTTTTCTTTTAATTTTAGCCGTAATTTTTTATAGATGTTAATATTTAGTTATTATTTATAATACGTATGAATTGCACAAATTTTAAATTCATTAAAAAAAATAGATTTGTCACGAATTTTAAAAAAATCGAGTCGGCTCGGCTCGGCTCGCTAAGGCCCGAGCAGAAAGCTCAGGTCAAGCTTAAATATTTTGGCCAAGCTTTTACTTGGCTCGAGCAAAAAAAAGCTCGAACTATTTTTACTCAAGAAGAGGCCGAGCAAAAAGTTTCGGCTCGCGGCTCGACTCGTTGACACCCCTACCAAAGACTTGTCAACAAGATGTTCGTTGATCTAATTGGGAAAACCATGGAAGTCTATGTGGACGACATGCTGGTGAAAAACCTAAGGGCCGGGGATCATGTTGAAAACCTCAATGGAACATTTTAGATCCTGAGAAGATAACGAATGAAGCTCAATCCTTTGAAATGAGATTTTGGAGTCGCTTCTGGAAAATTTTTGGGCTACATAGTCAACCAAAGAGGCATTGAAACTAACCTTGAAAAGGTTAAAATCTTAACCGACATAAGGTCGCCTCATAAATCGAAGGAGGTACAAAGCCTCAGGGGACGCGTAGCTACCTTAAATCGCTTCGTCTCAAAGGCAACGGACAAGTGCCTACCTTTCTTTAAGATTCTCAAAGGAGAAAGTAAGTTCCAATGGAGAGAGGAATGTGGAGAATTCCTCCAAGAGCTGAAGAAGCACTTGGGACAGGCTCCTCTCCTCTCCAAGCCCATAGCCAACGAGCCACTGCAGTTGTATTTGGCAATAACCACTAATGCCATCAGTTCAGTTCTGATAAAGGATGAAAATGATCAGCAGCTGTCTGTCTACTACGTGAGCAAAGCACTCTTGGCAACAGAAACTCGCTACCCACTACCCAGACATGGAGAAGCTAGCCCTCTCCTTGGTAACACATTCTCGAAAATTGAGACCGTATTTCCATGCTCACACTATTCAGGTGTTGACAAACTTTTCCCTCAAGCAAGTGTTGCAGAAGCCCGATGCTTCGGGGAGGTTACTAAAGTGTCTATAGAACTTAGTGAATTTGACATCGTATTTAAACTAAGAGTTGCCATCAAGGGGTAGGCTCTGTCAGACTTTGTGGCTAAATTCACTCATATTCCAGAAATGGAAGAGACGATGGAACCTGTAGAACCTCTGACATGGAGCCTTTTTGTAGATGGATCGTCCGAAGAGACAGGGTCAGGGGCAAGTGTGGTCTTTATCAATCTAGAAAGACATAAGCTCACTTGTGTTGTACGGTTTGGTTTCAAAGCCACCAATAATGCAGCACAGTATGAAGCCCTCCTCGTTGGCCTCGGACTAGCTAGAGAAATGTAAGTGATGAGGCTCACCATCAATAGCGATTCCTAGCTGGTGGTAAGCCAGGTACATGACAATTTTCTAGCTAGAGATAAATCCACGGTTGCGTACTTGAAATTAGTTATGGAACTCATCCCACCTTTGAAAGAATCGAGCTCATACAAATTCCACGCACTGAAAATGTTAATGCCGACGTCCTATCAAAATTGGCAAGCAGTAAAGATTTGAAACTACTCACTGTAGTGCCTATAGAACATCTTCCCAAACCCTCTACCACCACTAGCGAAGTGGTAATGTAGGTCGAAGATACTCTTCTATGGATGAAATCAATTATATCCTTCTTCAAGGACCAAATATTTCCCTCTGGAAAAGAGGAGGACCATCAGCTCAGAAGACGAGCTGCACACTTCGTCTTCCAAGATGATGTGCTATACAAATTTGGATTCCCAATACCCTTACTTCGATGCATTGGATGAGAGCAAGCTAATTATGTGCTCCGAAAAATTCATGATGGAGTATGTGGGAATCACATCGGAGAATGGTCCTTAGTACAGAAAGTATTAAGGCAATGATATTATTGGCCCACCTTGAAAAAGGATGCCCAACAGTTTGTCCGGAAATGCGATAAATGTCAACGCTTTGCAACTATTCAAAGGTAACCTTCCCAAGAACTATATGTTGTCTTCAGCTCCTGGCCGTTTGCTAAATGGGGAATTTACCTTATAGGATCTCTTCCCAAAGGGAGAGAAAATTCGAGCTTTGCAATTGTCTCCATTGATTATTTCACCAAATGGGTAGAGGCCGAACCACTTGCCAAAAATCACTGAAGTCAACACTTCCAATTTTTTGTGGAAAAATATCATTTGTAGATTTGGAATCCCTCATTCAATTATCTCGGACAATGGTCGACAATTTGACAAAAGGACCCCAAAAGGACCACATTTGCACTCACGATGTGTAACACACACCTTTAGCAACAAAGGTTGCTAAAGAAGCCTCAGTATGGATGAACCACTCAACCACATGCTTAGGAAAGTAAAGAAAAGTGAACTGCCTATACTTGTGCAAAATGTAAACAAAGTTTTAAACAAAAGATGTCCATTGAAGTTCGATGTACTTAAATTCTGAAACTTATCAAGGTACACGTTCTCCTAACACTTATGTAAAGTTATAAGTTTGATTTAAGCCATTGAAGTTCAATGTACTTAAGTTCCGAAAATTATTAAGGTACACGACCTCCTAACACTTATGCAAAGTTATAAGTTTGATTTAAGTTATTGAAGTTCAATGTACTTAAGTTCTAAAACTTATTAAGGTACACGACCTCCTCCCAACACTTATGTAAAGTTATAAGTTTCATTTAAGCCATTGAAGTTCGATGTACTTAAGTTCTGAAACTTATTAAGGTACACGACCTCCCAATACTAATGTAAAGTTATAAGTTTCATTTAAGCCATTGAAGTTCTATATACTTAAGTTCTGAAACTTATTAAGGTACACGACTTCCCAACACTTATGCAAAGTTACAAGTTTCATTTAAGCCATTGAAGTTCGATATACTTAAAAAATGAAACTTATTAAGGTAAATGACCTCTCAACACTTATGCAAAGTTATAAGTTTGATTTAAGTCATTGAAGTTCGATGTACTTAAGTTCTGAAATTTACTAAGGTGCAAGACTCTTAACACTTAGACAAAATTGCAAGTTTGGTTTTAATTGATGAAGTCCATGGTGCATGAATTTGTTACTATAAGTCTAAAGTGGTTGAAGAACTCCAGTTTAATTCTATTGTGCATAAGTTCGATGTTATCATGAATTTGATATCGTCTTTAGTTTAATGTTACTTGTTTCTTTAAGTTTAAACATCATCAAAAAAAAGTATAATAGGTTCGAATCATAGTAACAAACACGTCAGTACATAATCAGCAGAAGTAACAAAAAAACAGAAGTAATAAACACAAGGGAATTAAGAAAATGACTTCATTAAATAAAAGCATTTACATTTTGTGTACCGAAGCCATTTACATAGAAAAAAATATAAAAAGAAGACTTAAGCTCTAGACAGGTGGGGGAGGAGGAGCCAAAAAATGGACTATGGCATTTGGAGCCACTTCTTCAACTGCTTGTTCAGTTACATCATCTTCAAGTTTGATCACTTGGCTTCCCTCTGTCAGAGTTTTAGGTTCAGGCTCCTCCTCAAGAAATTATGCCCTCAACTTCGAAGTGTCGATGCCTTTAATGTTGACCTCCAACCATTCTGTCATATCAGTGTAGGCATACCTCCACCAATACTTAGCAAAGATTTGGTATGCATCCATCAAGTGAAAGTTAGCGAGAAAATGTTTCTTAGATCATTACCAGCAGACTAAGCCTCCTGCCTGGCAGTTTCCACCTCTTCAGTCAGCCGGTTACCTTGGAGTTCAACTCCCCCACCTGCCCATTCATTAAGGAGTTCTCCTTATTGGCCTTCTCTAAGGCCTCAACTGCCAGCCACTGATGAGCATCAGAAGTCTCCACTCGCTTTGTTAAGGAAGTCACCTCGCTTTGGGATAGGTAGACCTTCTTCAAATTCTCAATTTCTGCTAAGGCAGAAGCGAGCTTCACAGACTCTTTTGCATGCTTCTTCTTCAAAGCCTCAGCCTTGGCTTTGCTGGCGGGCTCCTTAGCTTGAGAGGCTTTATTGACAAACTCTCTATTTTTTATTGAAGGTTTTTAAAGAGTGCTTCAACCTCTATGGCCACACGAAAGGCCCTCCCCACCTGGCTCACTGTAGTGGAAAAGACGTCCACGGCGTCATTGGTCTCCATGAAATCTTGCCACCCCTCTGTCCAGTACTTATGAAAAGTGGTTGTGGCAGTTTGAACCTCGGGAGGAATAAGAGAAAGACTTTCAGGAGCCGCTCCTTGCTCCTAGTCTTGACGATGAGCCTTTTCCTCGAGGGAGCCTCTGAAGTTGTGGAGTCGCTGGTGGCTTGGACTTCTTAGCAGGTTCCTGCCTCTGGGGTTCCATGGCAGGTGGCCTCTTCTGTCCCCCAAAGGCTACAGTTATCGATGTTGCCATCAACTTCTCCACAGGTGGGACGCTGGAGCGAGGTGGGAAAATGTCATTGGAGCCACCCACTCGGTGGTAGAGAACTTTTGCTTCTTCTTGGGCTCCTCCACGACCACTTTTTTCCCCTTGTCAACTTGAAGAGGTCACCTTTCCTCCTGGCTGCCAGCCTCCCTACTGAACCTTTCTATTTTATCCCTCACCTGCTTTGCTCCAACAAATGAAGGTTTCATGCCCTTATGGCCAGACGTGGAAGTGGTAACAAGAATTGTGGCCATGTCTGAGGTAGGATGCCTTCGTTTTTCAAAAAATTTCTACAAAGCAAAACACAAGGTCGGATACAAGTAAATAATAAGGCAAAAATAAAGATAAGAAACAAAGGAACAAAATTATACACCTCCTAGCCATTAAGTAAAACTCTTCAAAAAACCTCCTGGAAATGATCAGACAGTTGAAGTCACGTGAGGAGGAGGATCAGCGGTATATACCAGCAAGAGTGTTCCAGTCACTCTTGGTAAGGTCGAAATGTTCAACTGACCCTGTAAAACAACAAAGAAACGTTAAGTATCAGATCCAGTCACTCAAAGAAAAGAAAAGACAAAAACGACACTCACTGCTTCAGAGTAAGAAGTTGGGACTTTGACGTGGGGGGTGGTATCTCCCTCACACTCCTGCCACCTCCCCCAGACCCAGAACCACGTTTCCTTCCATCCTTTGATGGGGGAATGAAGGTCCAAAACAAAGGGAAAGTGTGACCCCCACGGACACAAGAAGTACCACCCCCTAAAATCCTCTTTGCCTAAAACACGAGGCTGGTGCATGTCCTCGTCCAGGGAAGTCTCCTTCCAAAGGAAGTATGTCCCCACTAACTGGGCCTAGGCATCAGGGACGAGTTGGTGGGGACCAATCCATATAACCTAAACAGCCCGAAAAAAAGGGTAAACAGGCAGGCGAAGCCCAGCCTTTATAAAAAACTCATCGATAGCAACACTGCCTGGCCTAGGATATCAGGCTCGCTCATCGGAGTAGGGGAGAGGAGTTCTATATCACAGAGGATCCTGTATTTTTTCCCTAAGATTTACTAAATAGGACGGATCTACAGAAAAGGGATTTTGACTGCCCCTCAGGCTATACCAGTGTCTCTCCTACCCTCCCCAAGTGCAGCAACACTCCACCCAGCCTGAAAGGCCCTAACCAGGTCGACAGTGTTGGTAATTTGTACTCCCATCTCATCAACTAGTTCACTCAAGTCCACATCACCCCCAACAGAAGTAGAGGATGCCATTGATTAAAATCTTTTAAAAGAAAAGATAAAAGAACAAATACTTACGAATTGAAGGGGATGGTGAATGATGAAACACCAAAAAGGTTGTAAATACACCAAGAAAAGCGAGGAAAAATGAGAAAAGAAGTTAAAAAGCAGGAAGAGAAACAGAAAATTCTTGAGAAAACTTGAGGTTTCGGAGGATGCTACTACTAAATTCGTAAAAAGCAAAAGTGGTTTTTTCCACAAATGTTTGTCTTTTATGGGCCTCTTAATCCTAGCCATTGGATGTCGATCCGGGTCACCGACCATTTGTCTGAAGATTAAATCTGAGTCATTCATCACGTCTGTCGTTTCGTCTTCTGTGGCTCAGATCAGAGCGTCTGCTCCACACGTCTTCATGCGCCTGAAGTTAGCAAAACAAGTGGGAGACAGCCATCATTGCACATTAAAAACGGCGACGGTTGCGTGCATAGGAAGTTGAACCGCTTCAGCTGTCTTTTCTTAAAAACGTACAACGACAACAAATCATTTGGGCTCAATAACTAAGGACGCCTTGTTCCGCAAGCATGCTAAAGTCAAACTCCTCGTAATTATCAATACTGAGGCCCAGAAAGGTCAGACACAACCCTCTTTATCCAGTTCGGATGAAACTTCAGCCTTGCAAGAGCACTTCAAGTGAGACAACTTCGAAATTCCTTTGCTCTGCTGACCCTTCTTCAAAACTATTCCAGAAAGTGAGATGTCCCCAAGTATACGAATTCAAGATAACACTATTAGGAGGTTTGCACAAGTCGTGCTCATTTGAGATTACGGCATAATGCAAATCACCTACTGATGAAATTTTATCTATTTCCAAAGTCCATACATTACATAAATAAACATGCCTAGACTTAGGGGACTATTGTTACGCCTCATCACCAAAGCTCTGAGTCAATGTGTCATGTAGCAATCCATGTGAACAGAAAGTTAACTAGAAAATTCAAAAAAGACCCAGGTGGTCAAGATGCAAAGAAATTATGCAGATATCGAGGTACTGCCTCAATTAGCGAAGCACCACACTTGGGCTGAGACACTGCCTAAAGAAATGAAGAAATGAGCTAAAGCCTGCTACTCAAAAGACTAGCTCCGACGCTCTCAGTTCATCCGAACCTCATAAGCCGACATTGTCTCTTGCAAAATATTTGAGTATCTTTTAGAAGTGATTGATGTAACATTGGTAATAAAAGATGTCAAGGTGTCAACCTATTGTATAGGGAAGCTGACCCCTTATCAAGGTATTAATTGTATGAATAGACAATGATGTGAGGCTTCAACTAAAGGGATGAGGCCACATGATTCTGATCCAACGGACACCACGTCGGTCAAGACAGTATAAATAGATCATCTTTGTAACTTAGAAAGGGTTGAAAAAATTAGAGTTAGGATTATCATATTCTCGTGTCTTGAACTCTCAAATATAGAATCAAGAAGAAATATTGACAAATACTCTTACAAACACTTGTATTTCCATTTTTCACCACACACTTGGTAGAAAAATTATATAAGTAGATGATCTTATAATTTACAATGCTCTTTGATTTTCTATCCTTCCACATATTCTAGTGATATCTTTGGTTATTAATTTTGGTCCTCGTTTGGTAATCATTGATAGTGTGATCATCTTTTGTTTCACCCGTTGGAGATCGAGCATCTTTGTCTCTCACCGTGAAGCACTTCTCGCGTCCAAAACGGCCTCATTTTCTCTCTGTTTCTCTGGTAGAAACGCACCGGAATTGGTTCGACGTGAAGAGAGTGGGCCTAGCATCTGTTGGCTCATTTTCTGGGGGAAACAACAACAACAACAATAACAACAACAATAATAATAATAATAATAATAATAATAATTGTCCATCTAGCTCTGTCCCTGTACGTGTACCTTAAGTAAAAACGTCAAAATATAGAACATTAAAGATATAAATATGCTACATACACTAGTGGATCCACTATTCTTGTAGAACCGCAGTTTGAAGCATATGGATTATGGATGCAGATAATCACACTTGACATCGTTCACATGAAACTGTGATAGCTACTCTCATCACAGTTTCCTTAACGTAAAAGAAAAAATCTACGTGTAATGTATATCTCTTTGGTTGACTTTTAGTGTAAAAGAAAAAAATCTACGTGTAATATATATCTCTTTGGTTGATTTGAATCTTGACTGGGGATAATATTCACTTTGACCCACTAAATTATGTTTTTGTCTATATATTTTTCCTCTTCCCCACAATGTACCCAAAGCAATATAAACCCATATATAGTTTCTCGATGCTTCTTGTCTTAATCCACTTTTGTTTTTGTACTATGGCATAGATTGTGTATCATCATGTCAATTAGTAGGATGTTATATTGGTTAAGATTAGTTCATCAAGGACTTTATTTAAATCAACGGTTCAAATTTCAAAATAATAAAAAAATTAAGTTGATAACAGACGTAAACTTTAATGTATTATACTGTCGAAGAAGTGTCTTGAGTATAATATCCCACCATTGAAGGATAAGTGCTTAAGGTGGACCTACATTCAATGTGAACTTTACATAATTAATCACTTTTGTAACCAAAAAAAAGGTGTTTTTGTAGTGCTCCAACTTCTACTTAAAATAGAATTACGGTGGTGGAATTCTTTGTCATAATAGTCCCTCCACTTACAATATGGCTATGCTGGACCCACAATAATCTCCGTAAGTATTTCACGTTTTTAATTTCCTCCAATACATATCAAGACACCAAGGCATTAAGGCTTTTTTGCTTTTCATTATTAATCTTGAACCATGAGACGTGAGTATAGGTTTTTCTTTTCCCATTTTTTATATATTTTTGTTTAATTATTTTATTCCATGAAAAAGTGAAGTTCGGGTCTCATGAATTTAATAAAAAACGCATGTTGGCATACCAACTTTCAGTCTCCTTTTATGACATATACGAACCAATATTCAGTACTTTTTTATTATAAATATCTAAACTGATTGTTCTTTGTTCAAGAATTCTTGTTTCGGCAGTTGATACCATCATCAAATAATGCTTGAAACATCATATTGAACATATTTGGTTGGAACCATCCTGTCATTGCACATCATACATATCATTACCCTAATTTTGTAGGTTGGGCAAAATAAGTAACAAAATTTAGAATTGGCTTTCTCTAAGAAAATTTAGCTTGAAACAAATATTACGACCCAATAATAACATCATCAACGACAACATTTGTAGAGAAGAGTATGAACGTCCATAGTTTTATTATCTTTTAAGTACATAAAAGTGCATATGCTACACGCGACTCAAGGATGGCAACAAGGAGGACTAAAATCCAAATAATAACAAAAGCAAAGTGCTAAATCCCTTTGTAATCCACCAAAAAAAAAGCACATACATGCAAAGAGGCAAAAATAATTTTTAAAATTTGGGCAGTTTAATGAAGTGGAAAGAATAAGTTAGGAGAAAGTCATTTTCATTGTTAACAAGTTGCACTTTGTCTAATGCCTTGCCAACTAAGATATATAGTGCCAAGTGATGTTAGACTAAATCACACTTTTTAAACTAACCATGTTATGCTTATGTTTGGCCTCTATTTTTCAAAAAAATAATTATTTTTAAAATTCATTTTCAATCACATTCTCATCAAATAATTTTATACGTAAATTCAAACAAAATTCTCATTTTTTAATCACATATTTTCCAAAAAAATTACTATTTTAAAATACAATATCCCCAATAATGAGTCTCAAACAGTGGGATGCCCATGTTTGATTTAGATAAAAATTATATTTTTAGTAAATTTTGATATAAGTTGATGAAATGTGCGGTTTAAAAGTTGTGAGTTTCATAAAATGAATGGTTAATATTAATGATTGATTTTGACTTGAATTTTAATCATTTTTTCAGATGAACTAAATACGACAATATGATTATGGTCAATTTATTCTAAGTATAACTACTGGCGATCCATAAAGTTTGAAATGTAACATGTTAAGTGAAAAATGATTGAAGTATGTCCGATAGAACAATCACTCAGTTCATTAGTTCGTTAACTCTACGTGTCAAGAATCTTGTTCATGACTTGATGTTTTGCGACTTTATTCATTGAATGAGCAACCATGTGTATAATTGTTCAAAAAGTTTGAGACAAAATATTTCCCTGTGTGATTTTGCAAAAATTATATTTTTAGTACATTTTAATTAAAAGTTGATAAAATTTGTGGTTGAGAAATTGGTAAAATTTTTAAATTTTATAAAATACGTGATTAAAATTAATTGTTGATTTATATTTCTATAAATTTTTTTAGTTAGATCAAACATGTACTGTGTTTTTTCTTTCTTAATAGCTGAAAGGGAATGTCAAAAATTATCCAATTATAGTATAATTTCTAGTTATCATGAGATTAGTGAAAATTTGATACAAGTTTGGTTCTTTAGTTTGTGATAATGACCAAGCCATAAGAAGTGCATGTCAAATTCAAAACTTACACTAAGCCACACAATACACCACTTTTAGAGTTTATGCGAAATTAGTGTGAAGACTGTATCGAATTCGACTCTTTTATCCTAATTCATGTCGATTCGACCTATATCACATCGTTATGTTGTCCACTGGGACTTGGGTTTTAATGCGAGTTTATTTCACGTTTCACCAAGACTTCCCTATTAAAAGAATTTTAGTTAAATGTTGGTGCTAATTGAGTAAATTTGCTCCAACCAAACCCAACATGGATATGTATTTGGTTTGAACAAACAAAATTATAAAGGGAAATTTAAAAAAAAAATGTCTATTTTCATACTTATCAATTAAAAAATGTCTAATTTTGATAACTCTTGCAAAAATTGTCAAATTTAGTACTAAATTGTCTATTACACCCTTAATGAAAAATGANAAATTTAGTACTAAATTGTCTATTACACCCTTAATGAAAAATGAAGCATTTTTTTTTCAATATATCACAAATTTCGAAAAGAAGAAATAGCTTCCATGATAAGTTACATTAAAATAACGTTCTCGACATTTTAAAAGTTGTTATCGTTATTTAAATCTTGTTTATCTTAATACTTCATTGTCTAGAACGAGATTTCATTCTGAGCCCCTATTTGTTTCCAATTTTTACCTCATTTTAATAACTTTTCCAACCGTTACAAATACTTTTGACTTTCTATCTCACAAGTGGGACCCATGTGTTGGAAAAAAAGGATCACAAAATTAATTCTTGTGTTCAAATAACGGGAAACAAACGGGTTGCGAATATGATAGTTCTTTACATTTCATAAAGTTCTTGACATATGAAATGTAGTTCTCAATATTTAATACACGTGTCAATGAGAAATATATCATTTATTGTGATTTGACATGTGTATTTTTGAAATAAGTAATGTAGGCTATGTGTCAAAATTTTATCGGCCAACAAAATTTTTAATTATATGCACAATTTTGTCTTTAGTGTAGAATTATAAATTGTTAACAATGATATTTTTGGTCAAAAATATTGCAAAATAGACATTGAATAAATTTTGAACATTTATACAAATGACACGTGAAAGTGGATATTTCTTGTACTTTGCACAATTATAAATTCAAAGCCAATATTCCAATTTATCACAAATTATACACTTGACACGAAGTAACACGTGAATCCCAAAAATGAACGACCCATTTGATGAGTTGACTCGTGTCAAAGGTGCTCCAATCAATCAATTGCTTTCCCGACCCACTGAGCCGACAAAATAGATTTATTAACTTTCTTAATAATGACCAAACAAATTATGCACAATATGCCCGGCTTTCCTTGACACGTGTTCTATTCTACATTACTCTTATGGTAATGCATTTCCAGCCTGTCTTGTACCAAAAACTCGTTAATGACTAATTGTTGTTAAATAAATTTATCTATAATAATAATAATAATTTTTTTTTTTTAATAGTATGTTATTTATGTATACAATACGTAATATGTATAGNTTTTTTTTTTAATAGTATGTTATTTATGTATACAATACGTAATATGTATAGTTAAAAGGAATTCAAACTAAAGTTTGTCCATATCCCACTCTATTCTTAGGCGAAACACACTACACGTACAGAAGGGAAAATCAACATATATGGGCCAGAATACTCACATCATGTGGGGCCCGCACATTTTTAATTTTTTTTAATACACAGCGGGGCTCACCCCTTTGTGAGTTTTCTGGTGCATTTCTGTGGCTTGATTTCTGTACAAATGGCTAAAACCATTCTTAGGCTATTCCGCAGCCCTTAGTTTATTGTGCGGCCGATGCCTCCAATCATATTTTTAGTCAAGTGATTGAGTCGTGCATGGTCCCTTGCTTAAAGGAACTTTAACAATCGAGACATTTTTTTGGATCGACATGCAGAGCGGGCCATAGGCTATTGCCTCGTAACCAAAGCCAACATGGCAATGGCCTAGGAGGCCTTAAAAAAAAAAAAGACTTCAAGATGGTAGTACTTACTCTTTATCTGGGTAGGGACCGGATAGGCTTCTTTTGGAGATGAAAATGGAAATGGATAAAAATGGAAAGGAAGAAATAGAGGAGAAACCAAAGCAAGAAAATGAAGACACCCTGCAATCGCAAGTGAGCCAAGAACAAGTCCATTTTGGTTTTTTTGTTTAATTATTTTTTTCCCTTTTTCCTTTTTGATTTTCAATTTTGTGATCCGAGAAAATGTTAATTTTCTACTGAGATTAAAAATTTACAACGTTGGAGAGGATAATTATTGGACAATTTTTTTTTTTTATAGATTTATGTATTCAGACAAATTTGAGGTTTCATGGTGACTGCTAACAATCATCTGCTCATAGCTTGACGAAGTATATGATATGCCCTTCTACCTTCCAGTACGCACCCACAGATACATACAGACATTTACCTATTTTGTGTGTGGATCTACGTGCTTACAAGTATAATGTGGAACGATTTACTTGAAAAAAATGAAGGCTGTGAGAAATAATGGAACATTTTATATTTAAGGGACTCATAATAATTAATTACTTAGAACCTCAAAATTTTTAGGATCAACCTTATTGACACGCCTCAACGGTTGAGGTGTAAATATTTGCCCCCTAATATGTGGGCGTGTGATGGTTCCTTTCGTGTCAAATACATAATAATTATTTCAGTACATATCATTCAAGATTAAGTTAGGGGTTTAAGTGGGTCGATTCGAGAATTTTAATACTCGGAACCACCCAATACACTTCTAGTATTTCGTAAATGAATTCATTCAATTCTACGTAATTACTGGAATCAAATTCGAACCTTAACCATCGATTTCGGTTCGGATCAATTCTACCTATAACATTTTTGTTAAAAAATTGTGAGATGTTATTACAAATTATCTTCTCAATATTTAGCAAGAATAGAAGAAATAAATGTGTCACTAAATACATATTTCAACACTTCCTACCTCAATTCAAATCAAACATGTAACCAAATAGCATCAACTGTTTATGAATTCAATTATTCAAATGAATGAATCTGATTTATTAGGGCCCTTACTGCTTGGTCTTTGCAAACTT
>CAIGRT010176469.1:1423-14658 GCA_903798405.1 Fraxinus platypoda
TTTTTTTTTTTTTTTTTTTGTCGATTTTGCACTTTTACTTTATGTTTTGTTGATTGAAAGTGGCTAATATTTTGAACTTCCTCCTTACACAAACAAATACCTATATAAAGCCTGTAGAAAGGAAAAAAAGGAGAACGATGCAGACTAAAAAAAAAAAAAAAAAAAACATTGAGATGTTTCAGGAATTGGCCAATAATAGTATCAGAGGGGTTTACTGTTTCTAGAGAGAAACATATTTATTCAACTCTTTGATCTGCACAACAAGTGAGAGAAGTCATTAGAGAATAGACAACCTGGAATATAACCCAAAGCAGAAATTCATGAATCAAAGATGACCATTGATTGCTTATTCTCATTCACCATCTTGTTTGTGGCGGGATCATTTCTATACTCCAAATCCTTTAACTCTCTGTCAAAACCCTTTAATAAGTCTGCAAAAGGGAGGGCAATATCATTGCACTTAGGGTCCGTTTGATTGCAAGGTGGAAATTGGGAGAAAGAAAATGAATTCCAGAGAAAATAATTGCCTAGAACTTGTTTTCCAGGGAATTGTTAATTAAATGTGTTTGATTGGTATAATTTTCCCCCCAGAAAATTTTAAAGTTTTGGATCTCTCAAGCACACAGTTTACTCAATAAGATATAAGGCTATGTTTGATAGCCTTTATTTTCCTCGGAAAGAGGGAGAGAGAGAGAGGTGCTGCATCACGCGAAGCATTTTTTTGGGCAGTTTTCTGTGTTGTTAGTTAAAATAAGGGTGCGTTTGATTGCAAGGGTGGAAAATGAGTGGAAAGAAAATGATTTTCAGGGAAAATAATTGCATTGAAAATGTTTTGCAGGGAATTGTTAATTAAGTGTGTTTGATTGGTATAATTTTCCAATCGAAAATTTTTTAAATTTTCTATTCTTTTGACTTTGTTTTACATGGAAAGTGTCTATTAAAGTGATTTTTTTCCACAATTGGTTATAAAATTTGTTTCCATTGCTAAAAAGTAAAAAAAAAAAAACAAAGGGAAAAAAATTGTTTCCTTAAAAATCATTTTTTTCATCAAAGTTTAGTGTTCGTTTGACTTTGTTTTACATGGAAATATTTTCCGTGGAAAATTTCGCCTATCAAACAGTCAAAAAAGTGGAAAGTGGAAAATATTTTCCTACTTCCCTGGAAAATCCGGCCAATCAAACACAGCCTGAGTTACCTATTTTTTTTGTTTGCAAGCTTAATGATAACTCGTCCATCCTCTCCAGAATCATTTTTATTTTTGTTTAATGACTTATTTCTCATAATAACTTTCGGAATGTTTGTTTCCTAAGTAAAAAACACATTAATATGCTCATAACCATCCTTAGCATGAGTATAGCTATTCAAATAAATTTTAGGGATAATTACAGCTGAGGCCCCAAACCTTTCAAACAGTGACAGACTTTTTCCTAACCTTTCAATCGTTGCACCTGTCATCCCAAATCTTTCAAATCGTAACAACTGATGCCCCAATGGATGGTTTCCATCTAATCTGTAGTTAGTTGACCCAAAAAATTAATTTTGACCACATTTTAATCAATTTTAAAAGTGCAAAACAGTAATTTAATATTTTTCTCATAAAATAATTAAAAACTTATATAAAAAACCAAAAAGAAAATAATAAAAAAGGAAAAACTATCTTCGTCATCAAACCCCACCCCACCCCACCCCACCCCACCCCTCAACCCAAAATCAGAAATTTGCCACCGACCACCATAGCCGCCATCGTCATCTCCATCTCCATCTCCATCTTCATCTTCCAAAAGTCACTCAAGACATAGAATCATCTAAATAAGTCCAAATCGTCTCCTTCGAATCCTATTACTTTAGTTCAGAAAAAGCAAACTTCAGAAAATGAGAAAAAACCAGGAACAACAAAATCGAGAACAGGTTTTGTAACCAACGAGCAACGAATTTGTAGTTCGGACGCTCATGTTCTTAGTTCTTCAGAGATGAGTGAGAAGACGCCTCGACCGAAGATTGAAAATGTGCCAAGGAAGGTTTCAATTGAGTTTGGTGAATCTGGAACCAGTGATCTGAAAGTAATTTTGCTAGGAAAGCAGGGATTTGCTATGAAACTGAGTGTTCAAATGCTTCACACTAATGGACAATAGTAGTTATTTTTCAAACAAGATATCAGAACAGTAGCCTATTTTTCCCTGCCTTGAAATCGATGAATGTGAGGATGTTGAGATATATGTTGAAATAGTCGGACTAATGTACTGCAGAGAACTCAAGCAGTGGTTGATTAAACAGAGCGTTGCACGTGTTCGGCGATGGTGGTCGGTGGCAAATTTCTGGTTTTGGGTTGAGGGGGTGGGGGTTGATGAAGAAGATAGTTTTTTTTATTAAATTACTATTTTGCCCTTTCAAAATTGATTAAAATGTAGTCAAAATTAATTTTTTGGGTAAACTAACTACAGATTGGATGGAAACCATCCATTGGGGCCTCAGTTGTTACGATTTGAAAGGTTTGGGGTGACGGCTGCAACAATTGAATGGTTAGGGGAAAGTCTGCCACTGTTTGAAAGGTTTGGGGACTCAGCTGCAATTATCCCTCAATTTTAAAACAGCTAAAGATGTTTACCATAGCACAATATCATTTTCATACATGTTAAATGGTATTTGTAGGGGCTTGGTTAATCCTTACTGGTTTTTGGAATTTATCGGACTATAATTGAATTCTGAGCAAAGTTTTGGTTACGTTACTGTCCATTCTTTTATATTTGATCATGTATTGTGATCTTAGTTTGCCACGTAAATGTACTCTTAAACAACAAGAAGTTGGCCTTATTCCCAATAAACTTCGGGCTCATATATGAATCTTACTCCTTTGCTTCATTCAATTTAGCTTGATATACACATAAAGGACCAAAGATATCAAATCTTTCGAAAGCCACGTTAATTTCGTTCTACATCTCACTCTTCTGAACCTATTCAACTACAATATATTGCTCTTGTTAATGACAGTTTCTTGGTCCATATAAGACACTTTTCAACCATCCAAGTTATTCTTCCCTTAATTTGTCATCAGTTGGTGACTTTTACTTTTTCTTAGTTCTTAGTTTCAAGCATTTGTAATTGAGATTATTTAGTCTCTGTTCGACATCCCGTATATTCAAAACTTAGCGATATCATCACGAATGACGTCTGATTCTATCAGAGAAATTACTTTGTTCCATTGATCTAGGGAGTGTATTGCATGTTGTTAAAGTGTATTTGATTGAGCAGTCACAATATATTGTCATTCAAAGCGAATTTTGTGGTCGATTGAATGTTGAATTGTCTGAAAAGTTACAAGATTTTAATGGTGTTGTGCTGTTGACTTCACCTATTAACTTCGCTTACTTGAACAAAGTTGCATAAAAAACTATTAATTCATCATCATATATTCTAATTTAGAGGTCAAGGATTTGCCTGCAGTCCTAAATCTTTTTATCTCTTATGTTCGATCCCCACACCTCAAACTACCATGGAATGTGTCTCAATTCCATATTGGGATGCCATACAAGACAAGAACTCCATGATTAAAATGAATCACGGTAATCAACAATTAAGTTCTTCTATACTCTTTGATGGTTGGACATGTCTTGCTAGATTTAAAGATGCCCCCATTCACAAGATTGATGCAATAAGTTAAAAGACGAGATGTACACTAAAATGGATGTAGCCTAATGTGTTTTGCAAAATATTTGATTTCATTGGATGTTTGGTAGATGTAGCGATGAAGTGCACCAAGTGCAATCACATAGTCAATCCCAAATTTATTGACAATAAAGTCTTATTTTGTTTTTGTTTTCGTACTAGATTTTTGAGCTTGTCTCTAACTATTTGTCCTTTTCTCCATTATATCTTTAAAGAACTTGCTTAAACTCAAGGAACAAAATATTTGGTAGTCCATGAAATTTGTTTCTTTCTAAAACTTACTGTTTCTCGTGCAAGCTAAGATCATTCTGTCATTTATGCCAATGAATGGAAGTATGCTACGCTGAATAATTTTGTTTTAGATACTGACATTTAAAACATGTAGAACCTTGATATGTAGGAGCAAATTCAATTTCCTGTGCTTCGCTAGTTCTGTTTTAATGAAAATTTCTGAGGGCCAACATGATATTACTGACATGACAAATCAGCAACTATTGGATCATGGAAATCGGTTGATGGATGATACTGATCTAGCTATCGAGAGATCAAAAAAAGTTAGTACTAAAAGTCAGTTGATGGAGAATTCGTCTTCCTTAGTTTTCTTTACCAAATGAGATTATATCATATCCCTTTTTTCTCATATAATATATCACTTCAAGGCTGGCTCTCTAGATATTTTGATTCGCATTTAATAATTGCTCTTTCTATTTACTTTCAATGTTTCTCGAGAGGCTAAAAACCTTATAATTAAACTCACGAGGAAAGATGGTTTGATTGTTAGGCCAGTTATCAAGCAATTATATACGTGTTTCCTATAGTTCTTATTTACATGTTTAAGAATAACAGAAAACTATACTGGTCTGCAGTTTTTTGAAAATGTTTTTTTCAAAAGAAAAAGAGAACCGCCAGCACGAATGGGAAATAGTTACCTAAGCATGTTCAGAAACAAGAGGAAAGGGAATCACTTCCGAGAGGTTTACATGAGTTGAGCTTTGAACAAGCCAATTCTAGATTTCAAGATGGGTTGGATGGACCAAGATTGATCTCATATCCATCCCATGCTTGGCGAGTGAAGCTGTGGGTTAACTTCATTCTTTTTTGAGTATTATTAATTATGAAATGTTTAAATGCAGATAACTCAAAATGCCAAATATTAATGTTGTTGGAAATTGGTTTAGAAGATTGAAAATCTGGTTTAAGTGTCAAAATAAAAAAAACTTGGAAAAGTGACTTTCGTGTCAACTTCGGCCAAATATTCGGACTTGATCCGATGGTCAAATTACAAAAGTAAATAGACCAACTTGTTCTACTCATCGACTAGATCGTCGTGGTATATTTGGAATCTCAAAACTTATTCCGGATAAATGAGAAATTGCGGTCCAAAGTTGGGAAGAAAATAGAGGAAACTGCTGGATATTTGCCCAAGTGTCGCTCGTCTGAGAGACAAAGTCATTGTTTTTATCCCTCGAGTGAGGCAATGGCGACAGTGAATGGTGCGATCTTTGGCAAGAGTTGTTGAGTTTGGGGCGTGACACTTCATTCACAACCCCTTATCATCTATATATAGGACCCCTTGGACGTCCATTAGGCATCCCATACCATATTTGCATTAAGCATTGCATAAAAACTCTTGCAAAAAAAACCGTTTTCTTCTTTGGAGAGAGAAACTCCGTCGAAAGTTCGCCGTAACTTGTAGTTTAAAGTGCTTCTACCACAAGTTGAATTCGTTGTACCTTGGGAGACAAGTGCCGTGAACCGTTAGCACCGTTGCTGGACAATTTTGTCTTAAGGAATGAGTGAAAATCACTTGACTCGAATTGTTCTTCTTCTTTATTTCTTGGCTACCCTTTGTTTTCATTTGTAGTTTTCATACTACATTTCCAATCACCTTGTTATATTGTTTAGTCACGCTCCTGCGGATTAAACTTTTTTTTTTAGTTTGTTCGATATACAACAACCCTTTCGTCCGCACTTATATTTAGCCCGCATCGCCAACTCATGTAATCAAACATTGTGAAATTTATAATAATTTGTAAGAGTAGAACAAAGTATTTTATTTATTTTTTTACTTCAAATTTTTATTTGATGGTCAAAATTTTGCTTCTTTATTCAGAGCTCTTAACTTTTCCATTAAAAGACATAATAATATACCAATATAATAATAGCTTTATGTTATCTTCATAACTCAAAAGCATGATCTTTGAATATTCGTTTTTGGATAGGCTGTTAATGACACCATTGTCGTAGGAACAGAGACTGCTGGAGCTCTCGAAGCTCAGGTTTGCAATTTGGAGTAAAAAAAAAAAAAAAGCTTGCATTTTGCTACAATTTCTAAAATGCAAAACATCAAGTAAAATTTCTGTGTGTGTGCAGACTGAACAAATGAGCAGGATTGTTAACGATCTGGATTCGATCCACTTTTCGATCAAGAAGGCTTCACTGACGGTCAAGGAAATTGGTAGGCATGTCAATCTCTGAAATATTTTCATTCCTCTCTTGCTGTGTCCCATCTTATTGTTATTCAGGATTACTTAATTTGATTTCTCAATCAGGTTGCAACTGATCGGTGCATTATGTCCCTCCTTTTCCTTATTGTACTTGGTGTCATAGCTATCATTATAGTAAAGGTTTGATCTCTGTTTACTTCTCATTTGGTCATTTAGTGTTTATTGAACTATATCTAAAAGTTTAAATTGTTATAGAGGAAACAAATTTATTTATTTAAATTTAGTCTTCAACACGCCCTCACATGCATGCCGTATTCCATTTTCATAAAATGCTTCACACGTGCACTATTTTCACAAGTGGGTGGACAATTGGTGGTGCTGATACTTGAACCCAAAATTACCATGTTAACCACCTCATCTAAAAGTTTAACCTATTAAAGAGGGTACACATTTATTTATGTAAAATTACTCTTTTGATAATCCTTTTGTCAGCACGTTTGTTAATTACTTTCTAGTGGGCATATATGGTGGTCAAATTAGCCATTTATCTATCTTTTCTTTGTGAAATGTCTATCAACTTCGGCATGCTTCGTGGAGTCATGCTTACAGCTGCTTTATTGTTGCAACAAAGCTTCATAGGGCTATCAGTTTCTATAACTTTGTTGTCTTTGATATCTCTCCTCGCCATATGCCACATGATATGATGCAACATGCTCATAGGAGTATTCATTCTCTTGTACTTGAAGTACGGGATATATACGACTTTCCAGTGTTATCACAATCTACTAGTGAACAAAGTTTCTTACCGAGCTTTCCCTGTCTTATTTCCCTAGCAGAAAATATGAACTTCTGCAAGTCCTGTATTTTTTGCCTTTATATATAATTAGGATTAAGTACTGCATTCTATTCTGACTAGGATGTACATGGATCACTTCTGACAATAATTGTAGATAATACCCTCCACAGATAGTCATCCATGATCCCATTGACAATGTAAGAACTAATGAACACCATGCGACCAACAGGAAGTAACGTCGTACCAAATCGGTACCCTTGGTGCCATAACATAGGGGCGATATGAAAATCATTATCATAAAAACATGACCACATTGGGAACACCAATTGCTTTCACATTTAATCACGCTCATATCGAACAACACATTTCATGCATGCCTTGTGTCATAACAACTATGTTCAATGCATGCACATAAAATGTTAATGCAATCACACTCATAAAAAGATTTTTCATTAAGTACTCAAACCAATTATATAAGCATGGATGGTAGTTTTCATTAAGCATATATATCTTATCGTATATATACTTGCTTGTTTGACTCCCTACTTGATAGAAATATTAATTTTAACGTCGTTATAAAATTTGAACTCACAACATTTCAGTTTTATGAAACCCTCACTTATAGTCATTTAAATTAATCATTGTGCCCTTAGGCTTCATAAATTTTATCAGATCTCACAAGTTTCCCTGGCTTTATAGTCCTCGTCGAATTCTCAATAGTGACAACCAATCACCTTGATAATATAAGTCAACCAAAAATATAAGTTCTGCATAATAATCTATTGGAAGAAAGAAAAGAGGAGAAATTATTTCTTACTTCATTAGTTTGTCAATGTTATAGAAAGAAATAAATAGTCTAATCTGAAGAAATTAAGAAACTAGGGATTCTTATTCCAATAAAACTGAATGATGAAATTACATATAAAAGTGTTTTTATAGACTCACTAGAAAATATAGAAAACGGGAACCTACCAATAATAGGAAACATACTAACAATAGGAAACAAGTAAATAAATAATAAAATAATAATCTAACATTCCCCCTCAAACTCACGATACTACTGCTAGAAGCATGGAGAGTTTGCCAAATAAGAAATGAAAACGCAAGTGGAGTGCGCCTTGTTAAACATGTCGACAATCTGCAAGGAAGAAGGAACGAAAGGCAATGTGATGGTGCCAAGTTGAAAATGATGTCGAGCGACGTGACAATCAATCTCAATTTATTTGGTCCGCTCATAAAATACCGAATTACGTGCAATCTGAATAGCACTCTTATTATCACAATATAAGGGAGTATGTTCATGAAGAGAAATACACATATCTGCAAGCAACCAACGTAACCAAACTATCTCACAAGTAGTAGAAGCCATGACATGATATCTAGTTCTGTGGAAGATCTAGAAACTACATCTTGCTTCTTACTCTTCCAAGAAATAAAAGAATCACCAAGAAAAATACAAAAGCCAGTGGTAAACTTGCAATCTGTAGGATCACCATCCCAATCAGCATCAGAGTACGCACGCAGCTCTAAGGATGAAGNAGAATCACCAAGAAAAATACAAAAGCCAGTGGTAAACTTGCAATCTGTAGGATCACCATCCCAATCAGCATCAGAGTACGCACGCAGCTCTAAGGATGAAGTAGACGGAAGTAAAAGACTCTGAAATTGAGTGCCCTGAAGATACCTTAGAATATGAAGAGCAGCAGCCCAATGAGCTGTAGTGGGCGTAGTAACAAACTGACTAACTACATGAATAGCATGCATAATATCTGGACGAGTGATGGTGAGATAAACCAAGCTGCCAACAATAGTATGATATAAACTAGGATTCGGCAAGGGAGAGCCATCGGATGAAGAGTACCGAGCATTAGTCTTAAGAAGGGTATTAACAATCTTATTATCAGTAAGACGTGGACGCTCAAATATATCAGCTATATACTTGACTGGGATAAAATATAACCTTTCGGAGATGAGGCAACCTCAATGCCAAGAAAATAACGTGGGGTGCCCAAACCATTCATTGCAAAGCAACGAACTAACTCAGACTTTAAAGATGTAATTCCGTCAACATCATCACCAGCAATAATCATATCATCAACATATAAAGAGAGTAGAATACGACCTATACCAGTACATTTGACAAATAATGCCAAATCATGATGACTAGGATGAAAACCAAGCGAAATAATCACAGTAGAGAACTTCTCAAACCAGGCTCAGGATGCTTGTTTGAGACCATAACGAGCTTTTCGGAGCCTGTAGACTTCACCAGGTTGGTGAGAAACACCAGGAGGAGGCTCTATGTAAACTTCTTCATGAAGATCACCATTCAAAAAGGCATTTTTAACATCCATCTAAGATATGTGCCATCAACGAACAAAAGCAACAGCAATGAGCGTACGAATAGTAGTCATTTTTCAACAGGGACGAAAGTCTCCTCATAATCCATGCCATAATCCTGAGAGTAACCTTTAGCAACAAGACGGGCTTTGTATCTTTCAATAGTTCCATCGGACTTAGTTTTGATTTTATAGACCTAACGAGAACCAATGGCGCGTTTTCCTGGTGGTAAAGATACCAAGTCCCAAGTACGAGTCTGATGTGGAACAGTAAGTTCCTCAGCCATAGCATCCTGCCAAAGTGGGTCACGAACAGCCTCTCTATAGGACAAGGGCTCAGAAAGTCGATGAATAGAAGCTAAAAATAAAGCAAAAGAGCTAGAACAACAAGAGTAAGAAAAATCCGGTAGCTTAGTAGACTTACGAACGCGTGTAGACTGGCGATTAGGAGGATGAACCACAGTATCAGGAGATGATTGGGCAGCCGCAGGAGGATGAACACGTGTATCAGGAACCAAAGTATCAGAATCTACTGAGCTATCAGTGGGAACCCTGCAAGATGCATTATTTAAAACTAGAGTAGCGGGTGGTGCTTTCTCAGTGTCAATAGTGAAGGGATCAATGCGAATAAGATCAGACTTGGTTATATTATGAGGACTAGCAAGAATAGAAAAGAATGAAATATGCTCAAAAAACATAACATGATGAGAGACATATAATTTTTGACGACTGGATCAAATCAACGATATCATTTTTGACCTACGCCATAGCCCAGAAAGACATACAAAGCAGACCGGGAGGACAATTTATTACGTTCGACATGAGGTCGAAGGACAAAATAGGTAGAACCAAAAACACGCAAGGAAGAATAATCAGGAGCATATCCATACAACTTTTCAAAGGGTGACAGACCTGAATTGTGGGAGGTTGGAATCCTATTAATCAAATCAGTAGCAATTAGAATTGCTTCTCCCCAAAATGCATTAGGAACATCGACATACAATAAAAGAGAACGTGCTATTTCAACAAGATGACTATGTTTCCTTTCTGCAACACCATTCTGTTCGGGGGTATCTGTACAAAAATTTCGATGAAGAGTACCATCGGAAGCAAGCAAATTAGAAAAATCATTAGAAGTGTATTTCCCTCCCAAATCACAACGAAAACACTTTATGACAGCCGAATGTTGAGTTTTTACAAGAGCTATGAAGTTATTGAAAATAGTAAGATAATCAGAACGACGTTTCATAAGATAAAACCAAGAATAACGAGTATAGTCATCAATAAATGAACATAATATTGAGACCCCCCTTTTGTGGTTATAAGGGAAGGTCCCCACACATCGGAATGAACAAGATCAAACAGAGCAAGAGAAAAAGAAAGACTTCTATGAAATGGTAAGGCAAAAAATTTTGCCAGCTTGCATCCACTGCAATCAGAAATATCATAAGTTTTTAAATTTCCTAATGCTCCAATAGAAGCTAAAAATTGTAAATCAGACGTTGAGATATGACCTAAACGAGAATGTCATAAATAAAAAATAGAAGACAAACGACTCAAACGAAAAGATGACAAATCCACATTAGAAGGTACAACTTTTGGTACTTTGAGTTGATCCAAACATAGAGTCTCCCTTGCCTATGGCTTGTCCCAATCAACTTCTGAGATTACGGGTCCTGCACATAACAAGTGGAAGAAGAAAAAGAGACTAAGTATCCCAACTCACATAATTGACTAATAGAAACAAGATTCAAAGTAAGACTATGAATGTAATAAACATCCGGAAGAGACAAACAAGATGTAACAATTGAACCAACGCCTACTAATGGCATAGGAGTACCATCAACAGTCACAATTGACACAGACGAATTGAGAGAAAAAGAAGCAAATGATGATAGATTAGGTGACATATGATGAGAGGTGCCAAAATCTAAGACCCACAAGGAGGGAGATATACCTGAAGTACTAGAAGCTGACAAACCTATATGAGAGGAAACAGATATGGTATGTGGCTGTGAGGCAAGAAACTTTTCAAACTACTCAAGCATATACGGATCTAGCGATGGTACAGCCACTACATTATTAGGTTGGGGTGATTGATTACCAAATTTCCATGGAGGAATCTAAGATGGTAGTGGTGGTTGCTGAGGTCGTCTTCATTGTTGCTGCTCCTGTTGGGGTTGCGATGGTTTAACTTTATTCAACAATAACGGGCACTGAGCCTTCTAGTGGCCTTTTTTCTTACAGAAAGCACATTCATCAGAAGAAACCTTCGAATTTGACCTATTTTGATTATTATTCAGGGGTCTTTTACGCACTGCAAAAACAGATGGAGTAGACGTTGGGACAGTCCCCTTGTCTGCCTGAGACTTAAGACGTATCTCCTTAGCTAAAAGTTCATTGACCACCGAATCAACAAAAGTGAGTGGACTACGATGCAAAATTGTCCTATGCAATCCCTCAAAATCATGATGGAGGGCCATCAGAAATTGTACGAGTCGCTGATCGTCTCTACTAGCGATGTAAGGTGTGAATACTCGTAATTCGACGGACTTTGTAAGTGCTAACTGATCCCATAATTCTGACATGGTAGAATAAAATTTTTGAATACTTAAATCCTTTTTCTGAAGAGCATGAATATCTGTCTCCAACTGATACTGTCTTGTAAAGTTAGAATGCATGTATAGTCTTGCCAGATGATCCCAAACCTATATGGCAGTATCATATTTTGCCAATTGAACACCTATAGAGTGAGTAACAGAATTATTGATCCAAGTGATAATCTTCGAATTATTAGCTTCCCAAACATCCAACGATTCTGCATAATACTTGCCAGATGATCCCAAACCTATATGGCAGTATCATATTTTGCCAATTGAACACCTATAGAGTGAGTAACAGAATTATTGATCCAAGTGATAATCTTCGAATTATCAGCTTCCCAAACATCCAACGATTCTGCATAATCAGAAGTCTTGTCTGTAGGTTTAATTTTGTACCTATAACATAACCCCACATAGATTTTCCCCTTAAAAAATTCTTCATAACATAACTCCAATACGAATAATTTTTTCCATCTAATTGCACACTAATCGACTGTAGAAAATCATCTTACGACCAGCCATGATGATGAAAAAGTAAAGTAGACTAACAAATAATCACCAAACAATAAACGAAATCAAACTGAGATGCGAAATCAAACTAGAATCCAAGAAAGAAGTGTGGAAGCAAGCGAACGGTAGCGAAAGCGATGCAAAAAAATAAAAGAAAACGATTATGCGGATGTACCAAAAAGAAAACAATCCGCGAAAGCTGTGGCTATAAATAATCTTTCTTCAATAAGATGAACAAAATTCATAGAGGAATGGTGGCTCTGATACCATGAAGAAATTAAGAAACTAGGGCTTCTTATTCCAATAAAACTGAATGATGAAATTACAAAATAAAGGTATTTTTATAGACTCACTATAAAATATAGAAAACAGGGAACCTTCCAATTATAGGAAACCTACTAACAATAGGAAACAAGGAAATAACTAATAAAATAATAATCTAACATAATCAAACAGCTATACAATCCCCATAAATCACTCTAATCCATAGCTAAACAATCCTATGAATTCTCTATAATCTACTCCCTTTTTATGCACAATCATTGACCAAACCTGATTCTATGAATGGAGATACAGCTAATTACAGCTATTTTTCCACTCCCCATCAAGCTGGTTAAAAATTATCTGTCATTCCCAACTTGCTAACGCACGAATAGAAAATAGGTCATGGTAGCCCTTTGGTAAGAACATTGGCTAATTGTTTTCTGCTAGAAACAAATTGAATACAGACCAGCCCACTTTCAATCTTCACTTTGATAAAATGCTATCAACTTCAACATGCTTGGTCCTATCATGCTGAACAAGACTGTAAGCAGGGGCGGACGTAGACATTTTGATACAAATAATCAATTTAAGTAATCGAAAGGAAAAACATATA
>CAIGRT010176480.1:0-17856 GCA_903798405.1 Fraxinus platypoda
ATTTAACATCTGATTTTTGTAAAAAATTCTTAATCACCTGATTTTTGATAATTAAATCTTAAACCTCTGAATTTAGGTAATTTTCTCAAAAGAAAAATTGATTTCTGGCACCCTAGAGGGCTAAAGCCCAAGCAGTAAAACAAGCTCGTGCCTTTGTTGCGAAGCCCAAGCCTAAGCCCAACACTATTCATAATATGTCCAATTCGGGCAATTTCAGATTGAAAAAAAAAAAAAAATCTACTTAGGGTTTATGTTTGCCCCTAAACCCTTCATGCAAACAAATTCAATCCAATTATTGGAGAACCCTAAAAGTAATTGATCATATTCTCCTCAATAAAGATGGATTCATTAATTTCAGATATGTCGATAAGCAAATCTAAGGGAATTACTTGTAATTATCAAAACCGTAGAACCACCTGGGAGGGCTGCAGTGTCTTGCTTGACATAAATGATGGCGATCGAGTGCTTTTTGCTCGTCTCACTGCTGGCTCGTAAGCCATTATTCTCATTCACATGCAGGACATACACATATACATGATACATTTTTGAAAAAATATTTGTTAATTTGCAGGAAAATAAAAATTGGAAACAAGAATTTCTCACTTCAGCCTTTGATTGGGTGTCCTTTTGGGTCTTCCTTTCAAGTGAAGGATGGCAAAGAAGGGCCAGTTTTATCCCGTGTTTTGCAATCTACTGAAGGTTTACTTTTCTGCTCAGTTTTGCAGGAAATTACAATTTTTTTTGCTAATAAGTTGTTTTTACTGTCTACTTGTTCGGTTGTATACTGTTTCGTGGTGTTACTGCTTCAATAAATTGATTTCGTTCTATTGTGCATCTTTTTCGTTATTTGTAGTATATACGAGTTTGTGGTATTATGTATCTACATACAGTGATCAAGCATTAATCTGAAGACTATTTTGAACTAACAAAATGTGGTAAATAATCTAGAGCCTGTCTGCTAAAATTTTTTTTTCACCTTATAATCAATTTTTGTACTCAAATTTGCGGGGCCCACATCTCACAACTAAGGTCAATATTTGCGGCTCAACGGTAGAATTTGTGCTAAAAATTTATACCAGACAACTTCCTACTCTCCAACTCGAGATGATCTAGTGTTAAACTGATATCAGAGGGGACAAAATTGAGGTGTTATGAACTCATTAGTCGTTAACTTTGTTGATGATTATTTAAGTCTTAATGAGCCGCTTGATTAATTGAGTGGAAGATTTCTTTATATTTTCTAGCAATCCACTGTTCGTTTAATGCCTTTTTTTTTAATTGCCAATATTACTTTTATTTGGACAGTTTAAGCAGTAGTAAAATGTGTGAGCTAAAATGTCAAGTTCTGAAAGTAAGGGAAGATTTTCTTCAATGACAATGGCAATGACAAATCACATGAAAAAAATGAAAAGCAAGGAAGAGCAATTAGACTGAAGTACACGAGAAACGCCCAAAGAAACTGAGAAGTTAAGAGATTGTGGAAGAGAGTTTCTTTTTTTCTTTTTTTTTTTCCATTGTGCAATGAGTTTATATACTCTAGGTGTGTGTTTCAAATTTTGTAGGTCCATTCTAAGACATCACTCATAGTTGCTCTCCTACTTCTTTTAAGCAACAAAATTTTCAATGCTGATATTGCTGAATCATCACTATTAGGTAATAATCTTCAAATCATGGAGGAGTCCAGAGATAACCGAATGTTGGTTGATAATAACAGTGCCCAGAGTCTCACTGGTGAAGATATAGATGAGATGCGAAGGTTAGATTTTCTTATATATATATTAAGGTCCCCCTTTTGCATAGCATCTGATTTCACATGACTTGGTAATATTGGATAGAAGATCATTAAAATCAATTTTGTGACTCTTGCATTGTTTTGACTCATAAAATCATTTTTCTTTAGACAACCTTCGAATTTCTGTAGCAAAACTATTATGCCTCCGCATGGGAACTTGGGAAGAATTTATGAAAATTATAATTTATGAATAGATAGACATGATTGATAGATAAGTATATAGTACTTGTGGATTCATTGGGATATGTGGTTTGAAATGAAGTTTGACCATTTATATATAATTTATAAATTTTGCCAAATAAGGCTAGATCTATTACACAACCTATGTTAGAATGTTAGGCATGCATCCTAATGTGAGCATCAACATGTCATGTCAAGGATACTGACTCTTTTTGGACACTCCAAGACATGATTAGCTTATATATTATAAAACTACTCATCCAATTTAAAAGATTTCACCAATAAAAAAGTCCGAACTAAAAAATATTTATTTTAATAATACATTAAAGTATAACATTAACTATATAATATACAAATTTACAATTCTCTAGAATTTAACGTGTCCTGACATGTTGGTCTCCAAGTTTTTTGAAAATCACGTGTCATTGTATCCGTGGCAGTGCTTCTTAGGTTATGATTTAACCTCTTCTTTGTTGAGGGTTTTATTTGCAATTTTTTACTCTGGCATTTGCTTGTCAATCAATATTCTTCCAAGTATTGCTCCTACCAATTGTATCTATCCTTATAGCATTTGATGGGATTTGATGCAGAAAGGGAGCGTCTGGGGATGAAATAGTTAAAGCCCTCATTGCAAATAGTGCAACATTCGAGAAGAAAACAGCCTTTTCTCAGGTGCTCATGGCTTATATATATAAACGGTAATTTTTTGTTGTAAAATGTATCTGATTATAAATCTCTCTGCAGGAAAAATATCTGCTTAAAAAGCAGAAGAAATATGCGCCAAGAGTACTTCTAAGACGTCCTTTTGCACGAAGGTCAGCTCTAAAATCCTTAGTCCTTGTGGTGAGTTCGGTTAGGCATCATGTTTGTAATAACAGTAATGAAATTATAATATCTTAGGGAACTATTATATTGTAATACTAATGAAATTTCTTTAATTGATTTGAGCTTTCAGAAAATGTTTACATGTTTTGTATGTTAACGTGCATAAATAGTTGGTGTCCATTTTAATACCTAATATTGAAAGCCAGCCCAAGTTTCAATCAGTAAGGATTTTCTCATTCATCCGTGTTAGTTTCTGCTCTTAATGTTTGGCAGCTGACTTGGAACTCTGCTATAGATGTGACTGCCTAGTAGGTGCCAGAATACAAGATTAACGAGTTCTGTTACCAATCATTTTCTGCATCGTGCAATTTAAACTAGTATCTGTATGTAGTTGTCCTCTGCTCTAAGGCTCATGTCAAAATCCTTTTTTAAGATTATCAGAAGTGGTAATTGTTTGTTAATGTTCTCCTGAAGTGGCTACTTTCAGTTTGTACACGTTTGGAGCTCACATGCGGAGTCTACCACCTGGTCTACTTGGTCTTAAAGAATGCAATTGACATGATAAGTAATTTAAAAAGCTTAATTTGAAATGAGGTTCTGAGGTTATTGACATGCTGCACAACCAGAGGTTTTAGGATATTTGAGCTCTAAAATTCTTGTCATCTTTTCTTATCTTAACTAAAGCCTGATTTAGTTTGGATTGTGCAAAGTATTCTAGTATTCGAATGATCAACATGTGAAAGAAATCAAAGAATCATTAAGAATAGTTATATTTGTAAAGACAAAATTTAGTAATCATCTGAAAAAGTCAATTTTTTAATGTACAGATGTGAACAGAAAATGTAAGACTCCCCTCTCATGATTTTTTTTTTTTTTTTGGGCTAAATTTGGACTTTTTAAATCTTCTTTAGCAATAGGTTTTTTTATTAATCAGTTTTGCAAGTTGTTCAAACACTTCACTTTGATTTTTATTTATTACTCTTGAGTGAAGGTATATGTATGGTCAGCTCCTAGCTATTTTGGAAGTGCTTTTCAAATCTAATGGTTTTTCTTCATGATTCCCAATGGTAATATATTGCATCCTTTTCTGTTCAGCATATGCGAGGCATACTTCAAAAAGCATGCTGAGAGAATTGGGTAAGTATTACATCACTTGTTAAGTTCAACTGTTCCACAGACGAGTGTTGAGATAATCTTATTTTCTGTTTTCAGCAATATATAGGTGGCTGCTTTTCGTTCTTTTTTCTTTTATTCCCAGGGCTGATGGAGTGAGAAACTGGGAACTTGTAACCAAATTTGAATCTGTCATGTTATGACAATTTTCATGCTAAAATCTAGTACTCCAACTGAAAAAGTATTGCACCTTTTTCTTGTAGCTTACGTGAGGCCTTTTTATTTTAAGCGGGCATTCTATTAAACAATCCTTGATTATGACTAATTGGTCATTTCTTCTATCTCTGTCCTAATTCAAATAAATTATAACTGAGTCATGCATTTTAATGTTGCATCACAAATATGACACTTGCATCACCATGGGAATTATAAAACTGTCTGCCATTCAAAAGGAAGAGTTATGTTAACAATTATTTATTCAAACATTACTTAGGATTCATCCAACTTTTCTTGAAAAAACCTTTATCACATTACAGTAATCACTAATTATGCCGTGCGAAAGGACATGATTGGCCTAGTCAATTAAAAGGTCTAACTTTTAATTTACTTAATTGCCAGGTTTTTGCGGGTGGACACATTATCCATTCTGCTTTCTTTGGCTAATGTTAGTGCATACTCAGATGTAGTTCTAGTTGATATGCTTGATGGTATTGTTACTGGTGCTGTGGCAGAACGCTTGGGAGGTATCTGATTTTTTTTAGTTCATAGAAATTTTGATCCTCGAAAGTCTCAGTTGAACTTTAACAGCTGTCTGAAGAAACCGGAGGCCATCTGAAAGACAAATATGTAAAATTTCATATACAGACGAGAAGCACTGAACTACTTGTGTACGCGGCATATTGTTGATTATGTGACTTTTGTGTTTTGATTTAACCATGTATTTCATTTGTTGCCACATACTGGAATATTTGGAGGAACTTAGAGCATCTCTAGAGACTCTCTATTTCTAAAAAGCATCTTTTGTAGTTTAAAAAGCATCTATAAATTTAGAGAGTAAAAATTTCTGAATCCTCCAATAGCCTTTTTATCTACACTTAATTCTATGACTCCAAATAGCTATTTATCATTTTTCTCTATTTTTTTATTTTCACTAGCTTCCCTCCAAATTATTATATTATTTCCCTCCATTTTCTTTGTATATATTATTTAATTGGGTCATATATATTGAAAATTGAAATATTTTAAATACATTTAATTATAAAGAGTGAATTTGGTTCTTCAAATTTGGAGAGTCAAACCTGCCCGCTATTTTAAAATGTTAATTTAAAGAATCTCTTGGAACATAATTTTAAGTGTCGATTCTTTAAAATATAGAGCATTTCACTTTTAAATAGCCTCTTGGAGATGCTCTTATTTGGATAATCAAGTTAACATTATATGTTATTAATTTAAAGTTTAATACCTGTTGCGAAGACAAATGAGACAAGCAATGTATTATTCTAAGGTTTTATTTATTTATTAAGATATATGTTGAAAGTTTCTAATATACTGGTAATGTTTTGAAACACAACTTGTGTCCTTGTCATGTTCTGTGCTCAATAGGTACTGGTTATGTGTGCAATACATATCGCGGAGTCACACCATATCCAATTAATATTGTACAGATGTTCAATTTCAATAATGACATATGCCAAAGGTACATTTTCTTGTAGCCTGGAAAATCAACTCCATCTGTTCATGTAATGCTATTTTCTTTTGGTTTTAAGTTTCTATGGAAAATTATGACATTCAATCTTCCCTGAGTCTAGGATTGTGCACTCTTCGGTAGCTGAACTGCATTCCTATGAAAATGGAACTTCCCCATCACATGATCAACTTGAAGATGCCAGTAATATAAGAGGCCAACAAAATGTGGGCAGCGGTTTAGCATTCTATTTTATCACCTTCTCTCTATTAAGTACGCCGTAATGATTTTCTTTATGTACAGGAACAAATCTTATCTCCTTCAGCTCGAAATGCTGTCAGCATGGAAGAAAATGAAGATGGGAATATGGAAATCATGACTGATGTTGCTGCTTCTCCAAAGGTTAACAAAGGTACAAAGACTGGTCAGAAAGCACCAGTCGAGGCCATTAAGTTATGGAAGGAAAATGGATTTTCCAGGTTGAATGCAGTTCGCAAATCATTTTCTTGGGACACTCACTTTATGATTTTAAGGTTCTGACTTCTAGTTTTTCCCCTTTTTGGTGCCCTTTTTTTTTGTTACGTGTTCAGTTTGATAATCGCTGCTCCAAACCTGGATCCATGGGGTATTGTAAAAGAAGTCCTTCCACTTCTATCCTATTCTGCATCATTTGCTATTTACCATCAGTATCTTCAGGTAATTGCTTTAGTAAGTTTGTAATGTGCATTATGTCCTTTCAACTGATATATATGTGCTATTGCGATCTTTCTCTTTGTCATTTATACTGCACCAGAAATTTCTTAAAATGTAAGCATAGAAGATTCTTCTAATCAGATGATTATAAATATTTTTTATGCCTGATACCCTATGCATGCTTGTTCGAATCTAATTTCTAGATGAGGATTCTTTCTCCCTCCCACATTTCTTGTAGGCAACAGATACTGTTGATAAAAAATGGGATGAGGTGGCAGTGTGGGAACTCAATGATCATTTAGTACTCTAAACATATAAGCTCGTAAGGGGATAGAACTTAAAAGAGATGTCTCTTTGGTTAAGAGTTGACTTTGTCTTCTGTTTCAAAAATTTATTATCTTTATGATCTATTCTTTGTTAACCATGAAATAGGTATGCTACACAAGCTTCTCTGCCAATTTCTTTTTGCTAGTACTAAAGCCTGGTGTTATGTAATTATTTATTTGATGGAAACTTTGAACATGATTTTTTTGGGTTGTCTTATTTCTTTGATGAACATAATTAAACATCTATTTCCTGATTATGGAAGTTCTTTTTGATCATCAGCGAGAAAATGAAAAAGTAGTATTTAATTGGTCACTGGTTCTCATTATGCTAGTTTTTTTAGGGCGCATGTATGATTTTTGTATGGGGTGCAGTGGAGTGGGGGGCTTGAGACCTAGAAAATACATGCAACAGGACTGATCTAACTCTATTTTCTTGCAGCCTCTAGCCACATGCATGAACAATCTACAGGCAGAGAAAATGGCCATAGGTTTGCAAATTTCTGAGCCTTGGCTACGTGAATATCAGGTTAACTCTATTTTCTTGCGTGTCACTGGAATTGTGTGGTTAACTGAAAAGCTAGTTCTGGGATTTTTGTTAGGGGGGTGGGCTTTATTTATACAAACTCCTTTGAGTCCCAGATTTCAACGGGGCATGTCAAACTTCAAAACTAAAACTATTTCAGATTCAGTTCATATTTTGCCCATTAAAAAATTAAAATCATATACTCGGGTGCTTCTTTTTTGGTTTACACTAATGTAATTTTTTTCGAATTTTCCTTGTTGAATCAAGTTTCCGTCGGAAGTTAATGTTTCTGAAAAATACTCAGGTTCTTCCATCAAGAGCTCATCCACACATGCAGATGAGTGCAACCGGGGGCTATATACTGAGTGGCACTCGGATAAGCCGCAGTGATCAGACCCAAACAATGTAACTTTTTCCAGTCTTGGCTCACTGAGTTTTGACCAGATGGTATCGACCTAAGCATCCCTTTGTAACAACAGTGTTACAATTTTTTTAGACAAAAATTGTACCAAGTTTTAGAAGGTACTATTTGAACTTTTAATTGTGTAAAATTTATTTATCTATTTTTGGGACGTTAATTATAACAAGAATGAATCAATTCTTTATAAGAATTAATGAATTTATGGCCCATGCATCAACAGCCACACACGCTCTCCTGCGTTGCTAATCTCCTCCGTGCAATATACGGTTACCTTCCATCCATATAGCCCACAACTGCATGCAAAACTTCTCAAAATCCAATGTAGATTGGCTAAAGAAAATAGCAGGAATAACTTCGCCCATATCATCACTTATAAAGTGCTTAATCGAAGCCCACCAACAGGAGGATTTCCATAGTCGTGAGAACCATTAGTAAGAGAAGACGTGTGAAATAGACTCCCGTATACCACGAGGACAATGATAGACCGCCTCAATATGCCTTGATAGAATATTAGTGCCTCATAAAATAGTTGACAAATTTTTATCACACATCTAATTTGATCTTATTAAACGTATTCACTTTAGTAAATATATTTTGCATAAGATACTGGCACCTCATAAATTGTCATTCCCCGAGATCCCAGGGGAGGTGAGGTGGAAAGAGAGACTAGAAAGTAGGATCCTATCGACTTGCACGTCTGAAGCATAGAGTTAACGTTCCTTCTAAGTCAGGATCAAATCCTGTCCAATCCATTGGATTGCCTAAACTTGGGGATGAAATCAAATAACAAATGCACTTGTAACTAAGGCAAATCTTGCATTTACTACCTCATGCAGTTGATCGACCCATCCCATCAGAATGATACGCATTATTAACACATGAAAAAGGGTTATTCAACCTCACGACCTAGTAGACAGCGTAACAATAATGACATTGTCAATTAAATTTCAACGAGTCAACAATTACAGTCATTTATAAATGAAAAATTAAATACGTAGTTTTAATAGGCGCTCGCATTCATACCTATTACGCATTCATACCTATTAATTAATTATTAAATATTAATTCATGCCAATAGTTGAAAAGGACTGAGGCGGGCAGTAAGGAGGATTCGAACTCACCGAGTCAAAAGACTCAAAACTTCATACCTATTAATTAATAAATATTAATTCATGCCAATAGTTGAAAAGGGCAGAGGCGGGCAGTAAGGAGGATTCGAACTCACCGCCTCCAACCCCACTTCCCGCTGATTTCCTCCCCCCACCCTCGCCGCGGTGCGCGGTGGCGTCCTGTTCTTATGCTTGCTTTCCACTAGGTCTCTTTCTCCTCCTTATATATTCCTTACAAAATCACTTTTATAAATCTCCTTCTCCCTCCCCGCTGCCCCAACTGAAATAGAGGGTTTAGTTTGTGTATTTTTATTATTTTTTCCAATTTTTGGGCTCAAATTTTTTATATGTCGAGTTCAGGTGATAATTTGAACCTTAATCTTTGCTTAACTTTGCCGGTATCGCAAATGCACTTAGGAACACAGTCGCATTCGCCGGTGCCGCGCGTCGTGCCTTCTTATCGTAAAAGACTGAACCCTTTCATTCCATCCCCCAACTCGAAAAACTCGAATATAATCACTCCTAATAATATAACTAATTATTGCAACGACAGTACTCACTCTCGTATCTCTTGCATTCCGGATTCAAAGCCGTACCATGTGCTTCAAAACATTACGGTGCGTGTTTTTGTTAATTGATGATGCTAAATGTAGTATTGTGACTGTGTATCTATTTCTATTGTATACACACGAATAAACATGCGTTCATTTATGTGATTAGTGAATAATTTATCAGGATCTTCAAGTTACAAAACCTGCGGTATTTGAACTTGGTCGTGAATTAATCAGTGACGGACCCAGTTACTATCCTGCTAAAGTCTCTGGGGTGAGCGTGCACGCAAAACTGTGTTTAAGTATCATATCAATTATTTGTTTATGAAATGTCCGCAAATTCTTTCGTTCTGTGAGCCTCGAATGTTTGTGTTGACTGTTCTTGAGATTTGTTTTTCAGGTTCAGTTTGTTCTTAGGTTTTTTTTTTTTTTGGGCGTGGGGGGTTGGGGGGGGGGGTGTCTTCCTATATATGTCTAACGCGAGATGGAATAACTTCTTAAAGCAATCACATGAATTTTGCCTAAATTTTATATTGCTTTATGTAATCAAAGAATTTTTGAAAGGATTAGAAATTTTTTACTCAAAAGATGCATGAACAGATAAAGTCAATCAATACAGCTGGTGTAAATTGGCATGATAATCATCTTCAATAGATAGTTATTAGTTTTTGCTCACAAACACATTGAGTTTCAGATTAAAGAAGTTTCTGAATGTGAGTGAGGGAGTAGACTCTTAATATTGATGAGGTTTTTAGTTGGGCTTATATGCAATTGATAGGAAGATATGAACTCGAGAAGCTCAAATGGACTTTCTCACCATAATGTACTTCAGGAGTTGTTTATTTTTGCCTTATGTAGATTATTAGTAATTGATACTTGACTTGGACTTTAATTATAAAGGTTTAATTTTTCAACACTTTTGTGAACGAATCAAGTTGGCTGGCCTGGTGGCATCGTTTTATGTCTTTAAATCTCTATAATCGCTGTTTATGAAGTTCTAAATCTTTCTTGAAGCAATCGAATGAACTTGGAAACTTTGAAGCTAATACAAGAGGAAATGGGACTACTCAAATTCATAACACGGCCAAAACGGTCAACAATTTTTCACATGGAACTGAAACTTGTGTTGATGCTAGACCACGTGCCAGACATAAAGCTTCAAGGCTTGGGAAACCTGTTATTAAGGAAGAAAACTTGGGTAAAGTGATATCAAACCACTTGGGTTGCGTCTACTGGAACAATATAGTCATTAGTTTAAGTTGAATTGAGTTCTCATTGATTACCTATTTTCTTGCAGAACATTTTGATAACTTGAATCTGGCTGCCTGCTGTCGGTATGACAGTTCTTTAGGTGAGACAAATTGAGAATATTTATAGTTTTGAACTCTATTGTAATAGTGATGGCATTCAACTTATGTCAGATCCACCAATTGCTCTTTCAACTTGGGTTTAGAAAGTGATGGACTATGCTTTTGGCAGGCTTGTTAACAAAGAAATTTATCAAGTTGATACAGGAGGCTGAGGATGGTACTCTTGATCTAAACAGAACTGCTGAAGTTTTGGAGGTAATGCTGTTAATAAATCAAATCTTGAAAGTAAATAGGTTGATAACAGTTAAAGAAGGCCTGGTTTATTGTTTGTACCTATTTGAAAATATAGCTTGCATTGCTCCTTATTGTTATGCAGGTCCAGAAGAGGCGAATTTATGACATTACCAATGTTCTTGAAGGCATAGGTCTAATAGAGAAAACTGCTAAGAATCACATACGTTGGAAGTAATGCTGTTGAGCACTTGATGTTATTTTTATTTTGTTGTCATTTCTTACAATTAACGAGCTTATTCATGACAGAGGATCTGGGATATATGGACCAAGAGAGCTGCATGATCAAGTGTCTCAATTGAAGGTGCTCTTCGATGCCAACTGGTGTCATTTTGTCGTTACAGTCTAATGGGGTTTGGAGAATATTAGAATAACTATGTTATTTGCCATGATCTACAAATACAAATATGACCACTGGACAAATGATGTCCAGTAACAAAATATTTGCAAAATTTGTCTACTTCTGTCAAAATTTTTGGATTTTCCTGGTTAATATGGGCAGAGCATAGTTATCACTATCATTTGATTGGTTAGAGGTTTGAAAATTCTATATTTATAGCTTTATTTGGCATAAGAATACGTGTTGATCTTTATTAAGCTACATCCTATGCATGCAATATTGTATTTCAAAGTTGAGGTTTTTCAGTGCAGAAACTTTTTGTTGTGCAGGTTTTGAAAGGTTTCTTATTATATGAAGTTTTGACAACTTATAATTATTTGCTTTCATTACAGGCTGAAGTTGAACGTCTATATGCCGAAGAACGACGGATTGATAATAACATAAGGTTTGATTAATTGCTAAAGGAAAAGTATGTCTTATAGTTTAGCAGTTCTAGGTGCTGTTCTAACACCTGATATTTATCCAGGGACAAACTAGATCATCTATCAGAACTGGGATCTGATCAGAATTGCCAAAAGTATGCCATATTTTCTCTTGATGATTTATCTCTATCTCAGTATTTGATTTCATTTGCTAGACACTTATCTAATTGCATTTTTCAGAAATCTTTTTCTGACTGGAGACGATCTCATGAGCCTTCCATGTTTTAGGGTTTGTTAATCTCATGGTTTCTATATTTATCATGGCACGATATTTCATGTGTTCCATCTAACAGAATGTGTCTATGCTGCAATTGACACAGAATAAAACTGTCATCGTCGTTAAAGCTCCCCGTGCTAGTTGTATAGAAGTTCCTGATCCAGATGAGGTCGGTAGCCTTGATAGACACAATTGATAGATCATATATATCGATTTCTTATTGGCGTCTTTTTCCCACAGGACACTGGTTTCTCACAGAAGCATTACAGACTTACTTTACGAAGCCTTACTGGACCAATTGACGTGTATCTCTTGAGGTTATCTATGTGATCATACACTTGAGTTCCTACTTTAAATGTCTTGGCAACGGATTGCACTTTCTCTCTCTATACGCGTTTGTATAGACATTTTGCCTGCACATATACCAATAAAAAAAAACTCAAAAGTACACGTGAACAATAATTAGTAAAACTGTAAAACAATGCATGTCCAGAAATATAAACATTTCGTTAGATACGGGTACCTAACACTAATTTTATGGCACTTGTAGCAAAAGTGAAAAGAATGACGACATATCTGTCAATCGCACAAAATTATTGGATGCTACAACAAGCTCACAATCAGCTGATTTTCACAAAATAATCCCATTGGATGATGATGTAAGTTTATCTTCGGGCTTCAGAGATGGTTGTATTTTTTCCTCCCTCACCTTTTTAATAACAATAATTTTGGTTTCTATCTGCAGAGAGATAATGATTACTGGTTGAAATCAGATCATGAGGTCAGTGCAATGGATATGTGGGGTAAAGAAGATTGTTAGTTACTAAACACCTTTGAAAAAAATTGGATGGCCATCAATTCCAGATGTTTATATAATTTCTTTCTTTATTTTTTCCTCCATTGCGAGAAATATAAGCACTGATTCTCGGTAGATATGAAGAAAAAGTGTAGCACTAGCTCAGGTTTAGATCAACACATGCTGGTGATATAGGTTGAAATAAGTGGCTGCTGAAGATAACTTAACAGGGTTTGTTACATTTAGAAGCGGAATGTATATTTTAGCAACTAACGAGTGAATGGTGATGGTCGATTGCAAGTTATGACTAATGGGAAGTTATTTGTAATCTTTCTCTTCTGTGTCTAAGTAGGATGGGATAAACCAACATTTTTTCCTTTTGATTTTCTGTTGTGTGTTGGGGGTGGGGAGCTTTTGTCCGGTATTAATGTGTATGAACCTGGGACTGTTCAAGATAGAATCACTGGCTCCTCGTTACCTTAGGATAGGTCTGATGTTAATTGTATTTATAGTATCTGTCTCAATTAGCATAACTTGTTCTTCACTTGAATTCTTCGAAGGAGTTGAATGCACTGTGCAACTTCTAGCCATGCTTGATTTTGCCAAGCTTAGGCTTTAGTTACGTTCAGTTCTATATATAGCTTAGCTGTTGAGTTTTTTCATGTGATCTTATGTGCCTTGATGCATTACTTCTACATGAGCTTCGATCTCTTTGAAATTCTCTCCCATTCTTGATGGCAATTATTACCAATTTGGTAAAGAAAAATTTCATTTGTTCTGTTAAGTTATACCCAATATTTCCTAGCAAATAAAGTCAAAACTCTCATCACTTGGGTATTATTTGGATAATCTAATACATTAGTAAAACTAATTTTCTTTATTTTCAGATATATTTTAAATTACCTTTTTCCTACTTTTAAGTAAAAAGCTTGCTCCTTTTAAAAAAAATAATTCTCGCCTTATTTTCAATTTTCATCAATAAAAAAAATTAATATTTTAAAACTGACTCTTTCAGTCTTAGCCAAACACGCTCAGGAAACACTTTTTGTAAATGCGTTCTAACGGCTATATTGACCAAAATATACAATTATAAAAGAATTGGGAATGATTTAAAATATGGTTTTTCAAATGTTAGCATTGGATCTATAATAAATTGTAAACAACGTATTAGCATCAATAAATCCAAAAAAAATATATTCTCTATCGAGTGCGTGTTTTCCTCAGTCTTGCTCCTGTGGCTCGCTTGGATTCTTCTATAGTGTTGTCTTTTGGAGGAGGTTGAACATTATCACTTGCTGGAGGAGGCACTGAATTAGTTAGCATCACTTTCTCCTCTCTAGAATTCAAACTTTTGCTGGTCTTGAGAAGGGGCTGCGCAGATGATGATTTTGGTCTGTCCAAGGATGTAGTAAGGGGAGCTTCTGTGGAAGTTGCTGAAGGCCCTGCCTCTTCCACCACATCTTCTTGGAGCCTACTTGAAGACGTACTAATAGTAGGAGAAGGGGGTTCTTCGTTCTGCGGTTGTGTTATAGCAGTTGATCTGCGATTTGGTGATGTCGGGTGTCCAATCTTAGCACCTTGATGTTCAGTCTGCAAGTGATAAAAGCAAACATTCAATAGCTAACAACTGGGGGTGTGAAAAGACTAAAAAGATGAAATAGAGGAAAGGAAACTGATTTCGGAAAAAAAAAAAAAAAACGCAAAGGGTTATTATCTCAAAAGCAAACAATTTTCACCGAGACCAATTCGTGTTGTCAACCCATCTAACTAATAAGAGATATAACTCGAGCACAGAAATGCAAAGCCTTTTCAATGGCAAAGTTAGGCACATTATACTTAGAAGGGATTCACACTAGAAAGTGGAAACTAGACTATATGACTACTTGAGGCTAAAACATTAATAGGTACTGCAATCTATCCTCAACACTTTTCAAGAGTTAACGTACTATGGTACCCCCACAATGGGTTCAACACTAAAAGAAAAATTTCAGAGTTAAAAAGAACAATTATTGTGCGCAGTCACAATACATATCAGGTGCGTTTGGTATGCCATACAGGATTGAGGTAGGTAGGATTGTATGCAATGTCTAGCAGCATATCAAACACTAAGTCAAGATGATAGAATGCTTCAAACCAAAATATTTCTAATACATACCTGAGAAGGACGAGGAGGGGTTGATTGTGAAGAAACATATTGTAAAATCTCAAATATTCTACTCTGACCATAGCTTGCAGCCTTTTGCCAGTACAAAAATGCCATATCTCCAGCTCTTGTCCTCAGTTCGAACAAATTGCGATCTATTTCTGTCTCATGCTTAGCAACATATGGTCTAAAGAAGGAGTCATAAACATATTTTGTTCCCTGAAATATATGGAAGTAAAAGAGACTATACAGTTATGAAAGATAAGGAAGAAACTATCTAAAACTCAGTACTGATACATAAAGAAAGTCACAGACCTTAGTTTTAGGGTACCACAGGAATATAAAGAAGGCCAACTTAGCTTCACTGTACATTGGAACCCTTCACAGGCAAATAAACAAAACAAAAACTTTATGCACAAATCGAGCGTGAATAAAACTCGAAGTATTTTGTTTTCATCTACTTCGAAATACTTACCACCCAATAAACATGTCGCCAATCCTCTCACAAACTGTCAACCCAGCAACCAAGATCCTGAAAATTCAAGATCTTACTAGTAACTACTTGCAACTAAAACTGCTGAAGGCACATATGCAAATATATAATTTACCAATACTGGCACCAAAACCGAAGTTGCTCGATCTCAGGCTTGTTCATTTCCACAGTTTTAAAGCATTCGTAAGCAGGATAAGCATAACCCAAAACCAACCTGCAACACCAAATGCAGAATATATGAATCTTGCAATGGAATTAATAGGACCATATTTTTTTTATCAGCCAGAACCGAAGGTAGCACATACACAAGTCCTCTGGTTATAAAACACCCAATCATCTTGACTCCCTGTAACAGACAAATAGATCAATCAATAGGTCGGGATATGTACTTCATTGATAAAATTTGAGCTTGGAGGCATAGCATTGTCCAATTACATTCCAACAATCCTCCAGAAATACAGTATAATTGTTAGAAGAAGGGGAAAGCAGGATGTAAATTGAAAAAAATCGAGGGTAAATTAGCATTATCATACAAGTGCAATGCGGTATTATTCATCTCAACCAGAAAAAATAAACACAATAAGGAAACATAAAAAGCCGCCAATGCATTTTCTTCAAATAAACCAAACTAAATACAAAATTGAGTTAATTACCCATCTTACACAAATGCATGCACATATTAGAATTCTAAGTTTGAAAGTTTAAATACTTTTAACATTTTCAGCGAGTGAAGAAAAAAAAATCATAAAAGTGAAGCGTCGGTCAGAAACTAATCATCACCTATGCAACAACGATTGTAATGTAAGAAGATAGGAATGACTTCTGAAAGCATCAAGACTTTCTGGTGTATGAACAATCGGCGCCGCCGTATGCGACGGCAAACCGTTAATACGTCGGCGGAGATGAGAGTGAGTAGGGGTAAAGAGAGAGAAGGAAAAACTGGGGGGGACCAAGTTATGTTTTGAATCTGAACTTCCTAGATTTTTAATTCTCGAGAAACAGGGGGGAGCGTTTCTCTGTAGACGGTGCACGGTTTGTCTGTGAGCCGTTGTACTGTGACCGTTTTTAGAAAATAATTTTGCCTTTTGCTTTTGATTGTAAATTAACGGTTGAAAAAGAGACCTTTTATCCACGTGCGATGTTTATGGAGTGCGCCTTGAGGTGCTATAACTATAAGGACATGGGAGCGCTTAATTTGAAATGTCATGGGTGTCAAATTGAAGTCAAAAGTTTTTTATTTACGTGTTATATTATTTTATTGATGAAAATCATGAACCTCGTACAATTTATTCTAATCTATTAGAATGCTATAACATTTAATAGTCGTGAACATAGAGATAATCGTAGACGTGATCGTGATCGTGATCGTGGAAGCGATAGCAATTGAAGTCATGACCGATAACGAAATAATTATTCAAGCTTTAAAAGGATCACACATGACTAAGAAAATGAAATGTTGGAAATATTGAAGAGGAGAAGATAAAAATAGAAACTTGAACAAGATGAAATGAAGAATGGGGCCCGAATACGTAGATGGTACGTTGTCCTAAAAATGATATTTGTCTCTTCTAGTATGCTTTTAGGATTTTCAACAAATAGTTTAGATGATTAACAAACTTTCAAGGAAGAAGCATAAAAGTACAATTGATTCCTCGTAGTTGAATTTGTTGAAAAACTTTAAGAAATTCGAATACTTGATGAATGAATTGGAATATCCCAAGTAATGATTTACTTGTTGTTTCTTATATTTGGAAATGAAAATATGTAATCTATATATAGTATTTCCATCCATATGTTTCGAACAGATCTCAATAATTCATAACTTTTTATGAATCAACACCAGATTTCAAAATGAATAAACAGCCCAACGGCTATAAAATTGAAACTTGCGTACGCATAGTTATAGAGCTTGTTTGGGAGGAATTAAAATCGGATTAAAATTGAAAAACTAGCCGTTATTGTTGACTTTTATTAGACGAGTGAAACCCAATAACGGCTATATTTTCAATTTTAATTGGATTTTAATTCCTCCCAAACAAGCTCTTAATAGACCAAGATGCCAGGATTTAATTACAGGGATGGTTTTTCCACAACTTTAAGAGTGTGTTCGGTAGAGATTAAAATCGGATTAAAATTGAAAAACTAGCCGTTATTGTTGACTTTTATTAGACAAGTGAGACTCAATAACGACTATATTTTCAATTTTAATTGGATTTTAATTCATCCTAAACAAGCTCATAGTCTTGCATACGCATAGTAGAAGCAAAATTGCTTCAATTTCCTACATACAATTCTTTGTACGTATGGCCAGTTGGCCTATGTGTACGCATAGTGATGATAATATTTTTGGCATACCTCGAGCACGACGACTGGGATGGGTCCCACCTTTCCTTTTTGGGTTCCTAGTCCTCGAGCTTCTATGGTCCTCGAGCTCGAGGATGACCATCTCCCGAATTGCCTCGAAAGTCTCGTTAATAGTCCTCGGGATACATATATGCTCGGGATATTTACTTGGCTTCTCTCAAAAAACTCCGTGATCATGCACCGATCCACCTCCATGAAGGTGT